>VACF01002607.1:0-100540 GCA_006891605.1 Pleurozium schreberi | reverse complement strand
CTCTGGTTCATCATCGATCGCATCGTCCAACTCCTCCAAATAAAAGTACGCTTTCACATCTATACTCCACTCCATGTAATTGCTACCATCTGCTTCAAGAGCATCAAACAAAAGTGGTTGTACCCGGGAGCTACTCTCCCGCGGTGACTTCTTATCCGCCATAGCTATCGTAGCTAAAGACAATAGTGGAAAAGAAAGTAGAAAAAGAGAATAGAAAAAACGAGAGACAAATCGTGCTGATAACGTGTTGCGAAGGAAGCAGAGCATAGACACAGAAAATATATATAATGCAATAAGAAGTTCTCAAAGTAATCCCTCAGGGTTACATGATCATACATATATATGAGGTATCACTAGTAGTGACACTAGTAGTGTCACTAGTAGTGAGATCTACTTTTACCTTATCCTAAGTCTCACTTAACTTAAGTTAACTGGGATCGTTATCTTATCTCAACAGAGGGTCTGAATATCTCGTTTGGGGAACAGAAGCAGGATTTTATAGATTTTTTTTTTTGATGTTTGAATAAAGCGGCGAGGGGTTCTAATTTAACCCCTGAAGGACCAAGTGTCCGTTCAAGGTACGCTAGAAATCTCGAGTAGGTTCCTACAAAGTCATTTTTGGTCGGATGTTCATGAAATTTTGACACAATGTGTAACTATGTACCATCTTCCCAAAAACCTAATTTTTTTTTCCGATTGGGTGCCCGGATCAAAAGTTATGCTGCCCTGAACAGCTCGGGCAGCATGTGCAAAACTCTACCTATGATTGTGAAATTTGGTGGGTATGTAGCTTACATGGTATATGATGCAAATGTCAAAAAAAATAACCATGTGTAGTGTAAAAATCTCATTCTAGAAGGAGTAAATGTTTCCAAGCCCTGTCGGGCAAGGTTGGAAAAAATCATTTACACCTAACTTCAAGCATTATAAACTTTTAATCCGCGTTGTCAAAGTTTCTGAAATTTTTTCCACACATTCCCATAGAAGTGTAGTATTCATTTGTACGGTTAAATCTTAAAAAAAACTTTTTTTATCATTTTTTTTCTTGTTGCCCTAAAAAGTGGCAGTTTTTGACAATTTCTGCCCAGAATATGGCTTGGTCCTTTAGGGGTTAAAGGTGTCTCTGACACTTGGCAAACAAAGCGTGGATGCCAACAACCCTAACTTAGTGTGGTCGAGGGCCTCATGATGCCAATGCGCATTATCCGAAGAGAACGTAAAACTGAACTTAGGCTACATGAAGAAAGAATGAATGACGGAATGCTTTTCCACAAGATACTGAAAATACTTCCATGCAGACTAAGCTTCTCTGGCGACACTTGGATATTCGGCTTCCAGTGACTTGATACTTTTTCACACCGGTTGCTGTAACCTATTATATACACATACTCTTTTTATAACCAATTACATAAAAGGTACTCTTTTAGCATCTTCTAGAACAAAGAGTTGCAAGACTGCAAAGTTCTGACGTCACCTTTTTTTGGCATTGTTGATTAGACCCATAACACTCTTCTATGTGTGAGTTCACCCATTCTATCCCTACAGTACTGTAGATTACAAAAATAATACTCAAAACATGCATTGTAATGTACTGAGCATAAGTTACATATCACTYAGTTAGCTTCTATCACAAAATCCATAGCAATGTTGATGTTCTTGCAACACGAAAAGAATGTGGATTCCTCTTCCAAGAGTGTGGATTCCTATTCCAAGGCTCAACAAGAAGGGAGTTACGTTCCTCCCTTTCAAAATACTAATGCAGTGAGAGTATGGATAACCAGTTTCTAAAGCACATAWTCAAACATTTTTTGAGTTCAATGGTATTGGTACATGACATAAAATGAACTTAAATCTACAGCAAGTAAGAGTACGTTACATTTCACAAAAGGAGATTCCTTTCTTYGAGAGTTTTATACCTAACGAGGGCCCCGTCGGCTCATCGGCTTCGTTTGTGGCGCCGCCCCAGGCACCGAGATCGGAAGAACCGACACAGAGCTCGATTTCCCTGGTCCTTCCATCTCTCCAATCCAACTCCAAAATAATTCGTAGCACTCTCTTACATAAACTCGCAGCACTCTCTTATATAATCTCGTAGCGCTCTCTTACATAAACCCTACTTGAACCTCTCCAAAATTACCTGAAATTGACCCACCCCATTTTCCGAAACAGACCACTCCAAAGGAAAATGAAAAATCTCAGCGACCATTAGCGAATGATCATGCTCCACAACCGCAACCCCAAATCCACTTCCGACGGTTTCTTCTCAACAACAAAATCAACAACTATCATCGCATCGTACTTTGGAAGTGATTCAGGGTCAACAAGTGAATGTAGAAACCGATGTGCAAACGAGAAAGAACCTCTGAAACTGAAAAAGAAAAGGATCAATCGTTTCACGTCGTCACGAAGACTTCCTTCATTGCAAGGAAGGAAGCAGGGAAGAAAGTGGGACACAGACAGGGAGGCTTGCTTTGACTGAATTTGACGACGACCCAGCCTTTTAAACTGAAATTACTAATCGTTACACTCATTCAGCAGTTTTCATAATTCTCGACAATGGCGAGGTTGCCACGATGTTTGCAAATCCACAATCTGCAGTGGCGATGGAGCGGCGACGGGAAACAGAACGCGGATTCAAGGCGCTGGTGCACGTGCATGCCGCCATAGCGACAAGGTGGGCTTGGTTCCTTGAATGGGGACGAACTTTCGTAGGATGTTGGAACTTTCAGTTTTGTAGGCAGGAAGGGACACAGAAGTGTTTGATGGATGACTTTGAAGGAAATTGTAGAAATGCAGAATGCACTTGAGGTGGAAGCACCCAAAACTGTCAAAATAAGCAGTTTAGCATAGTTAGAGGCATCTTTTTCTAAAAATTATATTCTTGCATCGTTAGTAAGTGAAAATCATGAATATTATAAAATAAAAAAATAGATTTTTCGGATGTTTTATGTAATTTCTATGATTTCTCAAAGTGCCGGATTCCTAAACCACTGAAATTATTCCATAGGTGCATCCAAATCTGAACTTTGCAAAAATTAGTTGTCAACAAATCAAAGTTAAGTATGTGTCCTTCACATGTGTTGGCCAATCAAAATTAGACATTTGGAGGACACATTTACCAAAGTCTAGGGACACAATTGGGTGAGTCTAAGGCCCATTTTTTAGGAATAGGTGCAGTAATGAGTGCTACCATTTCAGATTAACCCTCAAAAGAGATTTCATGTCCAAGACTTGGTCAAACTTCATTTGATTTTTACATTAAAACACTCATTTCAAAAATTTGATATTTTGCACTTATAGCAATGTATATCTAAACTTCAATTTTATTTTTTCACAATAAAAAACATCCAATTGATTTCTATATGATTTTTTAAGGAAATTTCTATGTAAACATTATAGAAATTACAAAATGATTAAAACAATATGAACGTTTTAGAGAAAAAGAAGTAATGGTGACAAGCATGTGATAGTGTAATTGGTATATAGCTTAAGCTCACACCAAGAGGAGTTCAATACAAAGGAGTTATCTATTCAAGACCATGGTGACACCAAWAGGAGTTCAATACAATTAGTGTCTTTTGAGGTTTCAAGATGCTATTTTGAAAGAGTCACAAAAATCACAATTTCAACAATTTAAAAAACATTCAAATAGACTAAAAGAGAAGATTATTGGAGCTATATTTTCTTAGTTAAGCTTGAAGAACATTTAACATGAAGAACTATGTGAAAAATCAGTTTTAGGGTTTTTCAAAAAGCCCATGGAGTTTACAATGTTCTTGAAGGGTTAATTCTCAAGTGTCTAAATCCTCTCTTGAATTTTTTTCAACTTTTTGCTTATATCTATATAAATACATATTATTTAGCCCTATTTCATCAAATTCATCATACCAAAAGTGTGATTTTTATAAAGTCAAGCATTGGTTTACATCAACAAAAAGTTTTGTGGTCAAAAAGATCCCCCAAACCTCTTTGTTCATTATCTAGAATTGGGACATTGGAGCACTAAAGAGTTAATCCATTAAAGACCATGGTCAATTTGGGAGGTGGTTAAGACGATTTCTAGTCACACACTAAACATGAAAAAAATACCAAATTGTGGTGCATTCCGGAGATTTGACTATACCAATGGAATTGGCATGAATGTTTGGTCCTCCATAGTAAATTTTGTGGCAACTAAAGGTTCCCTTGCTAAAAGATTTCTATATTTTCAACCCATATTTTGCTAGTTTTTTCAAACTCTAAACTRCATGCCAATACAAATTGTCCTAATTCTTGTCCAAATGCACACAATTTAGTTTCCAATTCCCCACACATGTCCCCTTTCATGTGTATCCAAATTCATTCTGGAACTTTGGCTACCAATGAAAAAGTGTCCATTTTGACCAGAAAATGTCAGTTGAATAGTCCTTAATGGATTAAGATAAAAATATTGATTAAGACAAGGGCAACCCAAAAGACTCAATACGGAAGGTCAGTCCTGTAACTTCAGCAGTCCCTGCAAAACAATGACAAGCTATAATACTAAATAAACTACCAATCGAAGCATGCCAAATAAAAATAAGCCCACGAATCCCAACTATCGAAGTAATGAGAATAACTAGCAAACAAATAAGGAGATGTAGCCAAAGAGTGACAGGAACTCACCGATGCTGATGCCAACACAGCCAGGGCCCCACTGAGCTTGCAAAGCTCTTCCCTCTTGTCAGAGGTTTTAGTTTGMGCAAGTTGCTGAGCYTCACGAGCGGTAGCAAGCATCATCTCACGAAGAGCGTGATCCTTCTCATCACTACCAGCAGCAACTTTCTCTCGTTTTTCATTCTGGTCCACTTCACCTTTCTGCTTCTCTTCCTCGGCCTGTGAAACAACATATCCTTAGAAAATAAACTATTTTTGCCCCAATCAAAGAATTGCGAAATAAACCCAAATATAACAACTTGGTTACAAAATAATGACCGTCACCGCTGTTCTTAGTATATGGCAGGAACAGTTACCTTAATTAACTCCTCCTCTGCCTGCAGGAGCTGCAACTTGCGCCTGCGCTCTGCCAGTGCCTCTTCACCAGGATCGTTCATTTCCCCAACCGAGTCAATGACCTCATCAGGTAGTGACGAGAGTGTGGCTTGAACTGCGTCCTCAGGTCTCCTGCCCGCCACCAAGAAAGCTCTGCAATACCAAGAGTAGTTAAACCGTGAGTCCCAACTGCAGTATTAATTTAATCGATTCCAATCAGATTTTGACTGAATTGGATTCGGATAGTATCAGAGACAGTAAAGCTAGCACCGCAAGAAATTAACCAAAATGTAGCGCGATCAGATGCATTCATTTCACAGTTGACACTTAAAGGTAACGCATGACTGTCACAGTACATCAGATCGTACCTTGAAAGAATGAGTAGAGAAGAAGGAAGGGAGTGGTTCAACGATAAATCCAACCAATCACCCAGCTGCATCAAGACATAAACCACATACGACAAAATAATTAGCTGTTAAAATACATCAGCACAATCGAGGAAYGAAAGTTCGAACACGATCTCAGACGATAGAGGTACAGTACGATAATCACGAGGCTAAAACTAGARCTTTCACAAAGCAATGAATCTAACTTTAACTCTTGAAAAATAATTTCAAAAATACAATGGTATTGGCAAAATATACCTGTTTGCGCATATCCTCCACRGATCTCAACCCAAGCATACCACGTTCCCTGCATGCTTGTCGGAGCTCCGCCTCCGACAACGAATCCACACCCTCACTCTGTATCATCCTATCGTCTTCCTTGATCCTGCGACCACAAGAGCTCCACAATGTCACAACATAACAGTACAGCATCAAGGCATGATGTGGAAATACATAAACATTGAGATGACAAGMATACTATAGCATGCACAAAAACCTTATTGAATACGAACACCTAAACGCCGAGGAAATACTACTGATGTCATATAGTGGTCCAATGATGAATAATACGGAGAAAAACAACCTCTACATCTGACGCTGAGAGTGCAATATCTACAGACAAAACATATATACACTACTAGATAAGTACCAGCCCAATTTGGTCCGAAGACTATATCGAAGATAAGCATCCGTGCCATAAGGCTGAATATTCATTAGCTTGCACATGCTCACTAGCCTGGGCCTGCAATACACATGTAACCACAAGTGATCCAAAGCCACCATTAACCATCAGCTACTCAACGTGCTTAGGCAACTTAAATCAAAAAGGAAGAACACACTGACTGAAACCTTAAATAAACTTTGGGAAAAGCATGTGTACCTGCTGATGTTATCCAGTGTCAACTCATCATTGAACAGCTTTCCAAATGACAAAATGTCATCATTCTGCACTTGTCCACCTGTTCTGACCTGTTGTACAAAAGCAAGGACATCAGATTAGAMTTACTAGGGCTAAATAATTCGTGAAAAAAAAGTATCCGTAATAGGACACATTGTRCCAATACGATGGGCATGTCTTCCAAGACAGGACAAAAGGATTTCGTTTTGACGTCACTCCTTGCTGCAATATAGATTCAAAATCCTGGAGAAGCAGAGGAACTAAAGCTCCCAAGTTGAGTACAAGATACAAACAAACCTTTTTAATGAAATCGTCCAACTCATCCGCTGTTCTGCGGAGCTCTCCACTTCGGGAAGTCTTAAGCTCCTTGGCCATCTCCCCAACGGTATCCTGTAAGAACTTGGCGTACTGTATCCTAGCGTTCAACCGTTTCTTGAGTTGTTCCTACAGTAAGGAGWAACACAAGAACACGTTTCAAGACACCAAAATTTAAACGCCTGTTGCATTTTACTGAGGACAAGCAAACCTAATAGTCCAAGAACGCACAYACTACTTTAACACCCTAGTGAGCAGAAACACATGGTAACACGTACACCTTACCTGCTCCTTCATCTTGTCTTGGAATGTTGACGGCAACATGTTGGGAAACAACTTGAGGGCTACGGGCAAAAGAAACTCCATGAAGGGAACAATGATGAATACAGCAAAAGGTACGAGTCGGAAAATATCAGCAGTGGTGCGAGTCAATTGGGTTCGTTCTCGTCGGCTCAAATTCTTGCCCCCAGCCAGCTTGAGGAGCAATCGTGAGCAGATTTTCACATCGGCCCAAAGCAATTTGGTTCCCACCCAATAATGTTGTAACTCAACCCAAAATGATTTTTTCCACCCAGAGATCTTGTTTGCCCAGTCTTGTCTGCCAAGGCACGCAAACCAGTCAAATGAGATCAGATCAGACATATCTATCAGATTACTCACGATGCTCACAAAATGAAACTGAGGCTCAAAACCGATCTCCAGCCGCCATTCCCACCTCGAAAATGCTTATCAAAGACATCTGTGAAAGGCGAACTTCAAATCACATGTCAAAAGTAACGAGGTCTGTAATAATTAGGCTAAATTATCAAAATATGCATTTTGTCTCAATTCAACAAATATGGCCATGTAATTGCATGAAATACCATGCTGTTTTTGTAGCATATTGCACAATACTCATGATTTTTTTGACAATACCATATGGATAGAAAAAAAATTTAATGTGAAAATATATTGAATTTACTACACACCTTTAAAAAAGAAGGTCCCCTATGAAAGAAAAGCGTAGAAAAATTCTCTAAGTAAGAGATCTAGAAAAGGGCAAAAATTTATGAAAATATGTACTTTGTTGTTTAGGAAGAAAAAAAATTGGTGGTGTGGAAAAACTTGATGATAAAGAGATGTCACCAAAAGAATAATCTCAAAACCTTCTTGAATGTTTAAAAGTGCACGCACAAGGGAGACCTGTTAGCACGCATGTAGAGGAAATAAAATTATGTTTTTTTAAATTCCCTTCGATGGATGGATGCCCGCCTAGTGTAGGAATAGACCTCAAAAATTTCAGCTTTAGATCATTAATTTTGGATACTCCCCCATACTACAAACTCGTATACTGCAAACTGTGACAAATTATTTGGATGGACAGTTGCATGCATATGCTTCAACATAGAATAGAAAACAAACTTCAAAGCAAGGCACAACACTAATGATATTAAAACATTTTGCCTTTGAATAGTCACCATGGTGAAGAAGTAAGAGAATAAACAAATGCGTCTCAATGTGTATTGACTAAACAAATAACCAAATATAAAAATCATGTAATAAAGTATGAAGTCCGCTTTCATTTAAATATGGTTTTGAAAAAAAGAAAATTCTCCGTATAAAATTTAGAAAGGACTAGGAAGAGGTTCCCAAAAAAATAGAGTAATTTATTTTTTTATTTTTTAAATACAAAAAGTAGGAAAGTTAATAATAATAATTTATCAAAAAAAACGATTATTTATTTTTGAAATAAAATAAATAAGAAAAAAATTGAAAAATTGAAAAAATAAATAAACTTTTATTTCATTTTTTATAAGAAAAAGGAAGAAAAACATAAACATGGATGATTTTAATTGGGCATTGAGAAAATCCAAGAGCACATGAATTGGAAATAGGGCCCTAGAATCCGACCGAAGGACTTTACATTAACTGGGCCGGATGGAAAACTAAGGCTGGATTGAGGGCCGGATTGATGGCAAATCCACCTGGCCTTCCATCTAGCCTCAGGCCTAATGTAAAGCCTTATACTCCTTCTACACTTGTACAAGCCTAAAAAACTTGGGAAGAAGATGAACTCAAAAGGGAACGAACATGAATGAATATAAGAAATGGTGTCTACTTATTTCAAACTCCAAAGAAAAAAAAATGAAACAAGGCTAGAAAAAATATCTCATTTTTTAAGACAAAATTCTCACTACAAAATGTGATTTTGAGAGAGATGTGGCATTGAATATGACCCTTAAACTAAGGTGACTGAAATGTACAAACAACTTAAAAGAAATGTTTTATGAAGGCCAACTTTTAATGTCCTAATTTAAATTCAGGAATGATGTTACACTCTGACTTTTAGATTCAGGAATAAAAAAAGGAATGGATTTTTGTGTCAAAAAGTATTTTTTAAAATAATCAAAATATGTAGAGTTTTTTTCACTTATTTTACAAACCCAAAATAATATGGCCAACGACAAGGTCTTGTACGGATGTATCACAAATTAATAGGAGATTTTTTTAAGTTACTTATTAGGACTTCCTTTTTTATTTTAGAATGGTGAAATATTTTTTGGCTAGATGTGTTTTGACTTTTGATTGTATTGTTTACCCACACACACATCCAAGTGACCATATTTTGGTAGCTGCCCAACTTCGGGCAGAATTTTTGGGCGGAAAAAATCTTTCATCAATTTATTTTTCTTAAAATTTTGGTCTCTCTTTCAATATTTATATTCAAACCTAAGATCACTATGGTCAACAAACATTGAAAGTGAAATAGCACAAAATGTTTAGAATTTACCTAACACAAAGTGTTGAAAAACTTATTTTTTGAGGAAAGTGTTGGAATTCCCATTACTAGATCTCAGGCATTTTTTTACAAATCAATAGAAACCACATTTTTGACCAATAATAGAAATTCAAATGCTAAAGATAGAAATTATTTTTTTTGGTGTATTTTTTAAATTATATCTTTAAAATTCCATTGGGAAGAATCTAAAGATACTTTTATAATTTTGAGTGTACGAATATTTTCTACTTTTTGTACTTCATATTATCTTCTTTGATGCAAACTTCATATAAATTGTAGAACTTATATTTTATAACACATTTGTATTTTGCCCAAATTCCTCGGGCGTTTAGAGGTTAACAATATGTTTTTATTCAAAAAGTTCACTTCAATGTGCACTAGTGTGCCCTATGCCGTTGCTACAGGCTAAACCAAAGTAAAAATAATTTTCTAATTTTTTCAAACCAAAAATAACTCAAGAATCAATAACTTTCACCCTATAGTTAGGAACGCCATGAAACCAAGCCCGTGCACCCCTCCTTGCCGAGGTCTTTCCGACGGTACCAAGCACGCCACCGGGGGACGCACGGTCCAGGAGATCTCAACGTAACAAACAAACAAACTAACAAACAAACAAACAAACAAACAATTTCTGGGACATCCTTGGATCGGGCAATGATCTAAATAAGTCTTAAACTTACTTGAAACTTACTAGGTCCAACGCCATAATAATCCAATTGTTTTTGCACAAAGCAAGACGGTAAAGCTATAGCCTAATACCTGTCAAACTGCTGTTACTTTCTAAACCTTGTCTTTTGCAAAATATCAAGACTATGAGTACAGCTTTACCTTTCATAGTGCCATCAAAGAAAGTCCAGTGATAGAGTCAAAAAAACTCCAAAGTGTGTACAAAAGCGTATCATCTATGTATTCCTAAGTTTAGACTATCAAACTTTGTCACAAGTTGTAAACAAATAAGATAGAAATGCAACATGAGATTTTTGGTGAAGAAGTATTTTTGTCATTTGTCAAAAAGCCTCCATGAGGGTGTAGACCTCACCTGTGCCCATCCCACAACAATACAACGAATTGGAGTGTTAGTGAGGAAAGATCAGGTGTCTGCAGTCCACATTGCATGTTATAGCTGTCACATAGAGTTAAAAGAAAAAACAACAAACATAACTAGTTCGAAATTACAACATAAGCTCATCTGTCAATCTGGCCAGAAGAACGTGACGAAGAAGAAGCAACCATATTTTCACCCCCCATTTCTCCCAAATAATTTGCAACAATAATTTCCACTCCAACAGTGTAGAACTCGTGGTGCAGATCTAAAGTAGAGATCCACAAACTATGGAGTCATATGCTCAGCACCAGCAGTCAAAATAAATAAATCACTGCGTACCCGGCTTGGAATGCACAACACTGATGCCACCGAAACTCAGTCTGTGGTTCAAACGGCCTACTAGTAGTCTAGCTCATTGCCGGTTACTTCATAAGTGCTCCAAGTGTATGTTCCTGTTTTTTATCTTTACTTATGAGTAACATATGAAAAAGAAGAAAGGATTTTCATCAGTAGTTGGTATGTTATTTAATGGTGGTCGAGCAGTGTTAAAAACTGCGAACATGTTACAATGTCTGACCATACTTACATGGTATAACTGTCAACAAACTATATGAGTTACCAGTTAAACTCATTAAAGGAGAGAATTGATGTTTGATTTTTGGAGGCTGATATTTGCATTAGAGCAATCTATGCCATCAAATCAGAAAGATTTGGTTCCCAACAACTTTAATCAAAATGGGAGGGAGGGAGGGATTCTTTTAAATTTGTTATCTTTCTATCTATATTTTTCCTTGCTTCTAACGGTCTGACTTATTCTAGAAACATGTACATGATGGAGGATTATTTGTCACATTTCTACTCAAGATAGAATAGAAACTAGAAATTACATCAATTGTTATGCTAGAGGCATAAGCTTGACATTAAAATCTAGACAAACAAACAAACAAACAAACAGATTTAAAGGATAGACTGTGTCTGTGCCATTGCCATAGGTAAAATTAAAGTAAAAGTAATATCATGCTTTTTGGATGCATTAAAAACTTCAAAATTCAATAACTTTCACCCTGTAGGTGGGAACGCCACGAAACCATGCGTGTGCACCCCTCGTCGCCGAGGGCTTTCCAACGATACCAAGCACGCCATTGGGAGATCTCAACGTAACAAACAAACAAACTGATTTAAAGGATAGATTATAAAAAAGAAAAAAGCTCATGAATTAATATACGTTTTGTTTTACACATTTTCAAAGTATCATGTACAAACACACTAGCAAACACATCATACTAAGATTACATCAAGCTAACATGAGAAAGCATGCCATGAGTCAGTCGTGAGCCTTGTAATTGGCTAACATTGTTCTTATTAGTCCTTCACAATTATTCACAAAACATGTAGTATTATTCAAGGAAAACACTAATCCATCACCTCATTCCTTCATTCTTTTGCTCTTTACCAAATGTTACATCAAGGATTCATGCTGGACTACTTCCAAAGCATATTTCCGGATATTTTCAAGTATTCATAATCCTAATCTTTATTCCTCTAGTACTCCTAAATTCATGTTTTAACATCAAATCCTGAATCTATTTGTCTCCTAAGTTGGTCTTCATAATCTTGACAAGATGATTGGTCCCGAACGTATAACCATCCAGGCTGCAGACCTCACCTGTCCCCATGAAAAAACACAACAAGAATTGTTAGATAATTCGTAGACAAGGTGTCTTCAGTTTTCATGCAGCTTGTTATCAATGTCACAAAAGTTTATAACCAGTAACCACATCTCACATACCAACCAAAATAGAAAGAAGAAACAAACATAGAAAATCAAATTGATGATATTCGGGACCTGTGACGTAGCCATCTTGATCCTTAAGGTAACTCAGCGGATAACCAGAGCACACCAATTGTCTTTGAGAGCCCAGCAGCTTGTGTTTTTTTTAGCCCACGTAGCTCATTCTTATATAAGCTAAGACCAGTCAACTGACTCAACATGTGTGTGAATTTGGTCTTTGCTGATGTGGCTGGGTCCGTACCTTGGTGTACCAGTCCATTATGTTTGCTTCATGGTGTATAAGCTAAGACTAGTCAACTGACTCACCATGTCTGATGAATTTAATCTTTGCTGATGCTTGATGTTTGCTCCATGGTGTATAAACTAAGACCAATCAACTGACTCACCATGTGTGATGAATTTGGTCTTTGTTGATGCCTGATGTGGTTGGGTTCATGCCTTGGTGTACCAGTCCATCATGTTTGCTCCATGGTAACTAACTGGTAGTACTCATGTAAATCCCATGTGACGTTATTAATCTCAATTCTTAGTGGGTTAGTTAAATTGATCCCTTAATCTAGATAATTTTTGTACTTGATGTAGTATTATCATGGTATACCCTAACTGAACTTTAGATTACTCCCTTAATGTGTGCATTAATGGGAGGGTGGGTTACAAGAACCACAAAGGGAATTTTTGATTTTCCAATCCATGTGAGGTTACTTAATACTTATTATCATAGTACCAAGTTCCTAATTATTTTCAAAGGAAGTAATACGTCCCTTAATAAATTGTTATTCGTTTTTCCTATGTTTCATTTTTCCTTTTTTCTATAAGTAAGTATAAACCTCTATACTTATGCAAGGATTATTTATCCTCTTAAATTTGTCGTATTACGGAACAAAAAAGAGGGTCTGGGTTTAGGGTTTAGGGTTTAGAGCATACATTTCAATGTGTAGAGAAATAACTTCAATTATCTTTACATACATTCAATCATCCTACATTAGATGCTTGTAGCATTCATTTGAATAATGAGAGTTTTTAAGACTCATTTGTGCTTTTTAGAATCCAATGTTGTTGTATGCCCAATCGTGGCCGTTGGATTTGCCATCCGCCAATTTCTTTTTTTCATTAGGCGGACGCTGGATGGCCTTGAGGATGGGATGGAGCAGACTATTTGGGATTCGCCTCACTCACCAGGCCATCCGCCTGTCCGCCAAAATATATTTTTTTCCGTTGGCCATCCACCTATCCGCCTGTCCACCCGTCCACCAAAAGAATTTTTTTTCCTCCATTAGAGCCCGTTTCCATGGAGTTCCCGGAGTTCCAGTTCTTGGAGGGCTCCTCAATGCCTCCGAAGCTAGCGCTAGAAGTCCAGGGGCTTTCCATGCATAGCCTGGTCGGGACCTCCAGATTGGTGCTTGGAAGGTCCAGGGCTCCAAAAGGTGGGGTGAAATTTCAATTTTGGATTCGAATGGGTAATATTACAGAATATTAGAAAATATAAATTAATGGAAGGAAAAAAAAATTTATGGGATTATTAATTAATTCTTTTGATTAGTTACAGAAATTATAATTAAAAATAATTATAGAATTTTTAGGGTAAGTCATCATGAAATTAAATATTGAAGAAATTTACATATTGAAAATATTGAAGATATTTTTCAATAATTTTGATGGAAAAATCAAGTTATTGTGATTTTAAAAGCTAAAGGTGGAAATAAAATTATATCAATTATATAATATACTAAAATACCCTGTAAATTTTATTATAAATGAAGTATAGAATGAAAAACATAATTTATTTTAATTCATTAATTTCACTTGGGTGAAATCCCTCCAAAAGTCAATTCATTTTTCCTTGAAAAGTCACTTCTCTTTTCCTTGTAAAGTCACTTCTCTTTTCCTTGTAAAGTCACCATCTATTTTGTTTTGTTTTAAAATTGGAGGGTCCGGGACGGCCTCCAAGTCCTCCACCAGGGACCACGGGATGTGCCTCAAAGCTCCCGAAGGGTTCGATTCCTGGAGGTTCAGGCCCCCATGGAAACGGGCCCTTAGGTGGACGCTAGACGGCCTTGAGGTTGTGATGGGGCGGACTATTTGGGATCCGCCTCATACACCAAGCCGGCCACCCGTCTACCCATCCGCCCATTCGCCAAATTTTTTTTTTGTTGGCCGTCCACCTATCCACCTGTCCGCTCTACCGTCCGCCAGGATTGTAGGGACGTGAATGTTCGCTTCCTTTGGACGTCTGAACGTTCCAACGTCCAAAATTTGGACGCTTTTCCCTGAGGACGTTGGACGTGGACAACCGTGTCCACCACGCTCCACACCACCTTCTGCCAATCTTGCTTAGCTCCACAATGTCAAGCCAACAAGAAATTAAAGAATACATGTTTGACATGACTAAACAACTTTTAAATTTAAAAAAAGCTCAAACGGTTATTTTCATGCAAAACATGCAAATTGTAATTATATTCAAGACGTCCAACATTGAAGAAGTTAATGTGCAAAAGATGCACTTGAATTCCCATGAGAACTAATGATGCCATTAAGGTATTGAATTTGTATTTTGATTCTTTTGATTTTTTTGGATATAGTTCTACAATTTTCTTGATACAATCAAATATATATATAGTTTAAAAAAAATCAATTGAAAACAATCCTAGGATCTTGAAGTACTATCTTTGGAATAAGTAATGTTTTCGCTTGCACAAATATTACACTCTTTGTATTGTAGATACCATGATAGCAATGCCTTTTTAAGCCATTTGCATAAAATGGATTTGTTTGGTCATTTTTGTAATTATTAAAGGTTTGCCGTCCACAATTGTTGTAAAACTAATCCATTGATTTGTTGGCATGTTGTTTCAATGTCTATAGGTTAGACAAAATCAGTTCATTGATTTTCAGTGTTCTAAATTTGTGCATAAACTTTATTCAATCTTGTCCTATAATGTACTTGTTTCCAATTCAACATACCACTTGATTGGTTCTTCCTTCATCATTATTCCAAAAAATCTCTTAGAAGCTTCATTATTGTGTATTTGGTTTGTTTATGTTAAGCAACRACTTTGAAAATCCTTATGTGTAGATCTAAGTCCTATCCATCTTCAATTATACGTTAGAGAATACAAGAGTCCTTTTGTGTTTGTTGCTTGTATTCTAATTGTTGAATTAAAACCATATGGATGCCCTAGAACTATGAAGTAGTGTGCATTTCCCATATGTGGTCCTTCTCAATCTTCTTGTGACACAATGTGATGTATATTGTCATTAGTTTGTCTCAATTGATCCAAGGCTTTCTTGTGCATTTCAATTTGTCAATAGAATTCTTGTCCATTCACATATTTGTTTTTTTCATCCAGAGTATGTATTTATTCATCTTCTAATTTCCTCTTTTGTTTATCTCATCCATAGGGATATTCTTCTTTAGATAGCTCGTTTTTATTAGTGTGGCATAATGCATATAGAGAGACAAAGAGAGATCACAAACAATAAATCCTCAACATGGTCACCAAATTAAACGTTTGTTCGAATACTAAGTTCACGCGTTTGCCTACATGTACACTTTAGAAGGCTTGGGAATTTCTACAATGCTTCTATGGTTCTAGTAACCTTCCAGATAGTTATGATAATAGTCCATTGTAGAATCATATCATTAATTTGGCCAAGAATTTTGGATATCATTTTGATGATACAACAATCATAGTAGGTTAAGATTTGCCAAAATCCACTCTTGGCTATGGAACGTGCTTTTACTTTTATGGTTTGTTAAAGCATTTGACGTCATTTGAGATGACTGCTTAGAATATTACTCCTCCTGAACAAATACATATCCACTTCTTATGTCAAGTTTAAAAAATATTTGTTCAAAAAAGACTTCTTTAGAACTTATTAGAATTTTCGATTGGTCGTTTTCAACAACCATTTGGTCTTTGGAGGGTCAAGATTTTAAACCAAATTAAATTACTTGCAGTCTTGCACCAAGGAGGTAAAATCTTCACCCTATTCATTATTCTACAACTCTTGAATATGATAATGTACATTCATGAGGCTAAAATCTTCAAAATAATTAGATGTTGGAATAAAATAGAAAATATATTTAGTCGATGGAGATGGTTGGCTCATCTTGGTTCCAATTCATCCATGAAGTTTACATAATCCCTCTTTGCATGAACTAATTCCAATCTCAAGAAGATTGCTCATCTTTACCGTTGTTGTATTTTAAACTTTTATTAATCCTTTAAAGTTAAATTTATACTCCACCTCTTCTTCACCCTTAGYATGAATGAAYACTAAGGCYATAGGTAGAGGAAAATGTGAAYGTTCTATATAYCTATTMAACTCTAAGCAGACATATTGTTGCAAAAAACATAATTCTTTAATACTCAACCATCCACTAGATGGATGATGAATGTTTAAATAAAATACACTTTATGCAATCAAGATAGTGTTACTTGGAGGAAGACTTAAAAACCATTTAATATAATTATCCTAAATATCTTGAAAGTCATTTTACTTTGGTTCTTGGTTTGCTTCTAATCCTAGATTGCATTTAAATTTTTATCAGCTTATATTTTTTTTGTAATGACAAAGCATAATTGCTTGCAATCTAATCACAATGGTTTTTTTACCTCCTATTACCACAATTACCACAATTATTAGCATGTTATTTGTAATATAGAGACTAAGAAGGGATGGCCAATCCATTTTTTTTTGTCAATCCAAACATTGTAAAAATTGTAAAGTGATCCCCTTCCTTCTCCAAGGGCTTTTTGTAGTGCCAATCTACAACAATTTGATCGTGGTGATTATCACAAACAAATAGACAAAACAAACTACCAATTTACAAAACAAAATTAATAGCAAAAACAAAATTATAGGTTATAATGTAAAATAGATATAGATAATCATTTTAGTATGTGCATACTATTTAGATATTTGGAGGAATTAAAATACATGTAATGTAATATTCATAACATGATGTTAATAACTCTAGCTCAAGCTTTATTTAATAGTAAGTATACTATTTGAAGCTTAAACTAGACTAAATAGTGAAATTAGGTTGCCCTTTTATTAATCATTAGGAAAATTTTCAGCCCTCAAAGAGACTGCGGGTTTTGCACCCCTACGGTGCAATTACAGAAAAAAATAAAAAATAAAAAACAATTATTTGTTATTTTAAAAATTTTAAAATATGCGTGGCACTACTAGTGCCATATCAACGCCACATCAAATTCACTATTTTTTAATAGTCTTTTTAATTTTTAATTTTTAATTTTCAGTGTTTTTTTTCAAAAAAAAATATTTTTCAAAAGAAAAAATATTTTTTTATTTTTGTGTATTAACACTGCGGGGGTGCCAAAAATGAAGTCTTTAATAGCCCTCGCAAGGCTGAAATTTTTTCTAATGTTCTCGACATTCCACACTATGTAAATATTTATATATATTGTCCAAGACTACACTATTTTTGAAATAGTTATTGGCGTAATTGGAACTCATGAACCTCCATGTGTACCTGAAATGGAAGTATTTGTAGAAATATTTGTTGATTTTGATGGCTTATAGAGTAACTTACCTGAGGTAAGGCAACCTAATTTCACTATTTAGTGTAGACTAAATAGTGAAATTAGGTTGCTTTACCAATTAGGTTATCTTACTTCAAAAAAGTTACTTTACAAGCCATCAAAGTCAACATATATTTCTTCAAATATTTTTGTTTGCACATATGGAGGTTTATAAGTCCCAATCACAACAATACTTAATTCTAAAGTAGTGCATCCTTGTACAGAAACAATAAATATCTATATTATATGTTATACAGAATGTCAAGAAATTAGTGAGGAACAACCTAATTTCACTATTTAGTGTCTATATTTGGACGGAATTAAAAGTGTGTTTTGTGATTTTCATGAAGTTATACCAATATCTCTTTAGTGTAGTTCAAGCTTCTTTATTATAATATTTATATTATTTTCTTAAGTTCCAGCACTTCGGGGATAAGTTACAGTAAATTAGGGTGAATTTGAGTAAAATCTGACTCTGCCAATTAAAAATTAAAAAAAAAAAAAAAAATTAGCAATCCTACATGTCCGACGTGCCCTATACTATCTTGCGGCGGCGACTCTAATTGGCGGGTTCCCCGAGTACTCGGGCGTTTGGAATTGGCTCCCCTTCCCCCATAAGCCCGTCTTTCCCACCCTCTTCYCCTTGCAGTGTTGTCCCGTCCTTCTTGCTGCACTTCGAGGTTCCCGGGGAGCCCCGCCCTGCGTTTCTCTCATTCCATTGCTTCTTCTCTCGAGCTTCCTGCATTTTTCCCTCAAGATGGGAGAAGAATTTCGGTGCTTCGTGGGCGGCTTAGCCTGGGCCACGAGCGATGGCCGCTTGGAAGACGCCTTCCGCCCGTTCGGCGAGGTCGTGCAGAGCAAGGTCGTCACCGACCGCGACACCGGCCGGTCTCGTGGCTTCGGCTTCGTCACGTTCGCGGATGAGGCCGCCATGAACGAGGCGATCAAGGAGATGAACGGGAAGGARCTCGACGGTCGGAACATCACCGTGAACCAGGCGCAGTCTCGTGGAGGAGGCGGCGGAGGTGGCGGAGGGGGTTACCGCGGCGGAAGTGGAGGTGGCGGGGGCTATGGCGGTGGTGGGGGTTACGGTGGAGGTGGTGGCTCGTATGGAGGGGGAGGTGGTCGTTCGTATGATCGCGAGAGCGGGGGTGGGGGTGGTTATGGTGGTGGCGGTGGCCGTGGCGGTGGTGGCTATGGAGGAGGTGGCTACGGCGGCGGTGGTCGCGGAGGCTCCGGCTCGGGCAGCTGGAGGAACGACCGTCAGAGCGAGTACTGATGAAGCCGCTGAAGGTGGTTGAGCCTCTGGTGGTTTGAGATGCACGCCGGGACTCGGGCGGAAGGTGCGCGTGGCCGGAAGCCTGGGTGTCGGGTTTGGTGAAACGATGTACTACAAGGGGGTTGCTGAAGGGGAAGACACTGAAGGGATGATGATACTGTGATTGTTGAAGGGATTAGAGTGCTCAAACAAGGAAAGGGGGTATTGCTTGAGGGTTGGTTATGGTAGTAAGATTCTGATCTATTGTCCATGTCTATCCAATGTAATGAAATTTGGAATTTAGTTTCAAATTTCACATGTCTTTGAAAGAGGATTGTAGCCTTTATAAATTTGAAGTTGAAAGAAATTGACTAGTGAGGATTTGATACTAGAAAAAATGAATTAGGGGATTTTGATGAAGTAAATATGTAATCAATGCCCTTAGGATCAAGGTAGCTCCAAAAACTCCCCAAATGAGTGTTAAGCCCCATGCTAAATGAATAAACTGGGCTAGAAAAATGCATCTTATAAACTCCATAAGATTACCCAAACAATTATAGGAACTGTCAACATTTGTTTTGCAATAATTAGCTTGACGTTCAAAGGTTAATGATAGAAATTAGATATTACAAGTGATTTGGAAGTTGATTTGGAGTTGGAAAATTAATAAGCTAAATTACAAAAATTGATTTTAATAATTTTGTTTTCTTCATATTGATTGGCAAAAACTTATAATTATTGTGATGTTTACCTTCAAAGGATGTTGTAACCCCAAAGTGGTCAATGGATGACTATCAAAGTTATTTTAGGAACAAAGACTGGACTTACTAGTCCTAAAATTGGATCATTTTTGGTTGACTACCTTAGTGATAGGTAAAAATGATTCAATTTTTGACCCAAAAGGTGCATTTTTTGTTTATACATAACAAAGAAAGTCATTTCCTAGATACTTGTAGTCCTAAAATGTTGTTTCATGATTAAAAGCATACAACATATTGTAAGCTTTGTTACTCAGTTGTGGAACATTCACCTCTAAGTTGTAGCTTTTGTATTGAAATAATTTGCCTTTTATATATGTATAATAAAGTGCATCCTAAAATAAATCTTGTAAGTTTTCTTTTTCAAAAAAATGCTTAGATTGCCCGAAAACAAGATTGTTCATAACTTTCTCATTAATAGTCCAAATAGAATGAATCAAAGCTTCACTTGTAGACAAAAATATATCATTTCAGAAAGAAAAAAAAATTAAAATTTTTGAATTTTTGCAAAATTTTTTTACTGCCCGCTGAGTTCAGTTTTGAGGTTTTTGTGGTATAACTTTTGCTCCTGGGCACCAATTGATATAAAAATCATATTCCCACAAAGATGATTAGTGTTTCTATCTTATGAGAAAGTTTCAAAAACTTTCATAAAAAATCAAGGTCGCAGGAACTTGCCCGAATCCTTGAGGGGACAATAGGACTTTTGGGGTTAGGCCTCCTAAAGACCATGAGTGTGAAAACTTTTAAATACTTTGCCACATTTGCAGTCTAGCGTGGTTAAGGAACTTCCACATTTGATAATAATATTTTTTTAATTAAAAATTTATTGAAAATTTTAATAATTCTTTTATTTATTTTTTTGAATATGTACTATTTTGATAGCATACAACTTGTTCTCAACAAGTGGAATAGTCTTCATGAAGGCTCTTAGAGCCTCAAAAGCATCCAATGTTTACCACAACAAAATAATTATACTTTGCATCTTCATCTGCCATGCCTCAATCTGTTGTAAGAAGCTACCAAATCAAATTTGTGAGGCGAGAACTAGGATTTATGCGCTTAAAAATTATTAGAATCACAATATTCATGTCAACAACATCTAGAATCATCATACAATTATAAAACACAAAGATCTTGGTATATTCCTTTCCTCTCTTGTCATGTCAAAATCCAAGAAGCATAGAAGATGTATCCTTCAGCATTAACAAGAGGGTGTCGATAAGAGTGCTTCCCATCAATTTGTTTGTCTTATACCTACAAAATGTTGCAACCTTTTCAATTAGATTCTTGTTAGTCAAGTTGATTCAATCTTTTACAAATTTGTGTTACACACACACCTCAACTCCTTCTACGAATTGCTTTTGGATCACATTMCTGGACGCACACTCAAAATACTTTTTACCTTTGTCTTTCACACAATATCTTATCATTCCAATATATGTATGCAAACCACTATTGCAAAGTGTTTTTGTCAGAATATAGTACCTAGACAGAGCAATCTAGTCTTTGTCCCATTTCACATATGTTTGGATGAGTTTGTTCATCATGCATGTTGATGATACCAAAATCTGACACAACATTTGCATATGGAGCCTTGACAGAGCTCTTCCTCTTTCAATGGAATAAGGTACAAGTATACATTYTTTCTCAATAAATCTTCCATTTGTTCGAAATGCTCAATAGAAGTATTAGAGCTCTCTCCAACAATGGTTACAATAACATCCAATTCCTTGAGCTCTAATGGAATTTTATAGCTTGTGCCTTTTTCATTGCAATCTTTTTTACTATTGGTGCCCTTACTACTACGTTCTTTGCACTCTTTTCCATTGTTGCATTATTTTAGTAGTAGAAATCTGTTACAAGGGTCGCATAAAAATTGCATAGTAAAACACTGGTGTCTGACTTTGAATCCACTTCATTCCCTTTGCAAGTTGTTTCCAATCTAGTCTCCAATTCTTTTACTTTGTAAATTGTTGCTTTGCTTGTCAAAGACATGGTCAATTGCCTTCTCTGAATGAATTCCATGATTAATCCAAAATAATTATTTAGCGTTGACAAGCAATTAGKATTTTCATCCCAAGGAAGTTGAATCCATTCCACAACAAATAAYGGGGTCAATGTTGCTTGTCAACTTGGATGATTCTTTTAAGAATAATAGTATAGACTTATAAAATAAAAGTATTGAAATTGTCACAGACATAGAAGGATCTCAAGAAGCTTTCACTTCTAAAGAAATTTCTCAAGCAACTTCCAAACTAGTAGAACTTCTCAAGCAAGTTGCATAAGTTGCATAAGTCTATATATAAGAGTTGAGTTTGAAAAGAAGTTTTAGCTGCCTCAATATATATAGAGTTTGATCCTAAGAAGAAGTCTTAGTTGCTCCACTATATATAGAAGTCGAGATTGCTTAAAAGGTTCTTCAATCTTGACGACTCCTTTTGATGTCTAGCTTATATTTCTCATTCTTGAAACTCTAGCAATTGTTGATCATTTATATCCTTGTTATCTTGAATACAATCTTGCATTGTTGTTGAGATTCTTGCCTCGATTTTTCTTATTCTCGTTTCGTGACCATCACTAATAGAAATGCTTGATGTTGTTGCAAAAAAATTCTTATAAAAATAATACACTACAAGAAAAAAGTTAGTATTAAGTGCAACATTTAGTTAGAAATTACACAGTCAAAGTCAGTGATAAAAACCTTTTAGAAAATTGTTTCCTACATTATTTCAAGTCAATCAATTTTTGCATGTCCTTTCAATACTCTTAAAAGAAAATATTAACTACTAAAATATTTATAACCGCAAGCCATGAAGTGCCTATTTAATAACCAATGATTGAAAGGCGGACAATTTTTCAATAATGTAATGACGGATTAGCATTGTGAAACTGACATATGCATATTTTATACAACCAAATTGACCTTTTAGTAACTAATGATCAAATACGGTCAATTTTTAATAATGTAATGACCAACAAGCATTGAGAACTTGCAACCAACCTATTATACGCAACCAACTTGACAATTTAGCACTAGAAACAACATTTTATTAATTAATTACTTTATGATCATTTTCAATCTACCATAAATAATTGTGGTACTGATAGCATAGAATCATAAATCAAAAGCATGGAAATACATGTTGCTACTACTACCGCTACAAAAAAACAAATAAAGACTCCAAGTTGCAAGAAACAATTAAAAAAGCAATAAAAAAGCAAATAACCACAAGCATGATTCAAAAACTGATTAAATCCTAAAGGACCAACATACAATTTTTAGCTACATAGCAATTTTTTGCACGTATGTGTGGCTGGAGATTTTCATATCTTTGGCCCAAATTTTAACAGAAAGTACGGACAAATAAAATCTTTCATATGCACTCAACAATGCTAGTATGTGAGTCTAAGAGTGCGAGCTTGTGAGCACTGAGCCTACAATTTAGGTACCTATAATATAAATACCATACACTATAAAAGGTGTATGTATCATAAACCCCTATAATATAGGTATTTGTAACATATATATCCTATAATCATAGATGGTTTCTATAGTATATACACTTATTACATAGGTGTGTAGTATTCTAGGCTCATAGGCTCACACTTCTATGCTCACATAATAGCAACCCTCGGTAGTCTAGGCAAATTGGTCAAATAAGCAATTATGCATATTTGGAGCGCAAGTTTTTTGAATGTGGAACTTTTTCCATGTACAACAATAGAGTTTGTCAACATTCATATTTTTCCAAAATTTTATGACAAAAATCGAAATTACTATGAAATTTTTAGTGGAAGATTCTCTTTGACTTATAATGGTGATATAGACCTTTATATTTCTGACCATAGGCTAATTGCAGAACCGACCAAGGGTTGATTGCAATAAGGTAGAAGCATCTAAATGTAACACTTGTTTTAGATTTGTAGATCTTGAGGGTAGCTAAAAAATAAAATGGTGTGTGTGTGTGTTAGGAAATGAAATAGGAAATCAAAAAAATTGGTTTCGTATTTTTTCAAGTTTGTATGAATATAATACAAATTTTTGAAAACAACTATGTAGATGCACCTATTGTGGACACTAGTCTACAACCAAAGTGGACATGGAAACACCCAAATGTGACACACTCTAATCTTAGATCACACGGGGGGATTGGTCATTTCTTGGAAGAGTGACAACTTCTTTGAACCCCACCTGTCTACTTTGAGTCTACTTGTGCTTGGATTTGGGTCCACTTGCGCTTGGATTTAGGTCCTTTTTTAGTAGATGCCGTTAAACGACTAGTGTTACATTTATGTTCTTCTACCTTATTGATAGCCTTGCAACCAATCATAACGAGCCACCACTACTTTGTGGACTGCGCCATAACTTCATGGAAAGACAACAATCTATAGATCAGAAATTGGGGGGTGATTGGAAATGGGTTGCAATCAGAGGCCCCAAATTAACCGGATAAGTATACAAGGTAAGCTTACAAGCCCCGGGTTTTCATTTTACTTGCATACCTAAAATGATTTGGAGCGGCTGTTCACCCAAACTTGGTTGAAGGAGCATATTAACCCTTCATCACCTAATGTCCAACCATGCTTAAAAGCATCCTCACTTTGCAAGTGTTAAAACTATCAATGTAAGTCAGTTATCAAGATCTCAACCGTACAATACTGTAGTGTGCATGTTGTAGATGTTGTGAAAAAAATTTGGGGTCATTTGACCATTTAGATTGAAAGATTATAATGTTTTAGTGATGAGAAAAGGTGCTGAAATTTTCTTAAAAACGCATTTGGAGGTGAAATTCGAGGTCTAAACCGATTCAAGCGAAAAACCACTAAACTACAAAGTGATTCAAAACCAGAATATTCAGACTTTGGTAGAAAAAAATATCATGAAAATGACTCATTGTGTTTGCAAAATGGATTTGAAATGTAAAAAAAAAGTGAAAAAATTAGCCAAAAATCACATGTATGGCTGAACCTACTTCTACTAAAATGCTTCTTAGTCACTCATATCATCTTGGATAGATCTGAAAATTTAACTACATAAACTAGATTAGTAAGCGCAACTTTTCCAACAAAAATTATTGAAAAAGGATTATATATGAAGAAGTTATGAGCTGCCAAAGTTCACTAAAATGCAAACAATTTAGGATTTTGAACTTTGAATTTCTCCCAAACATTTGAAACAACTTGGATTGGCATGAAAATTTTACCACAATAACTAGACCTTTATGGGAACAAAACCCAATAAAGTTTATTGAAAACAAACATTTGATGAAAAAGATACAATCCCTCAAAGTTGCAACCATCACAATGCAGTGTGCTGAACCTAAATTGAATCTAGGAAATTCAAATGACTTTCACAAACTGAATTCGTCTTGGATTGATCTAAATTTTTTTACCATAGATACTAGACTACTATGCGCAACTTTTCCAACAAGTTTTGTTGAATTCCAACATTAGATGCAGAAGTTAGAGTGCTTCAAAGTTGACTGCTAGATTGTGTGAGTACAATTTTTGTCCCCTTCGGCGATGAAGGGTTAACCCTTGAACGCCACTGCAGACGTTTTGTGTCCTTGGATGACAAAGAATCAAATCGTGTAGGACAAAATTGCAACTTTTCATCCTTCGTATTAGGAGTGGAAAGGGGAGATCATTTCTAGTACTTTGACTTCCAATGAGTATATTTGTCTTTTCAAAGTAGATGATGTCACACGGTATGAGAAGCCCGACACTAAATCATCCATGAAATGGGTCCCGCATGGTAATGTTTGAGGGTGAAAGTAAATAAAATCCCCCTATATTGAGCCGTCACTAGAGTATAATCTCTACCTCCCCTAGCTAATTTGGGGTCTTTGATTGCAAATTTGAATTCAGAAATTGCAAAAAATAAATTGTGCAAAAAATAAAAAAATTCTTGCATTTTCCCGTGTGGTAAATCTAGCATGTGGGGCCCATTTCATGGGCACGATAAACTGTCCCACGTATTACAAATGCATGATTTCCATGGCTACCTGTCCGTCCTTCAAGGGTTAAGTTATTAACACTCATAACATTCGGTCTATGGAGATGAATCCCTGTTTTGGGTCTAAGGTAGAAACACCCATTAGCGCACATGTACCCAATCCTGTACCATAGACTACACCTAATTGCGTCCATTGGTTGTAGTTAATATGTCTTACAAATACTTGATTATGATTCGCTGACACATATGAATGACACATACTTACAATCTGATTTGCTGATTGCTGATTTTGGCAGTGTTCAGATTTAGGTACACCTGTAGGACTGTTCCAGTGGTATAGTGAGCTGGCACTTCAAAAAATCATAGAAATTACATACAGTATCCAAAAAATCTAAATTTGTTTTTTGAATATTCATGATTTTCACTCGCTAATATTACAAAAATATTATTTTCAGAAAAAGTTGCCTTCAGCTATGATGAATTGCTTAAAAGATCGGTTTTGGGTTCTTTCACCTTAACTTACGGGCAAAGTGCAAGCCAAGTGAGATGCTCTTTGGATATTCATGACTCCATGCCTTTGCTTTATGAATGATTACACATTCTTTGAGAAAAATGGCAGACGGAAAGACAAACCGGCAGTGTCAATGGATCTTCAATTCTTGTGGCAATTGGCCSGGCATCCCATATTAGGCCATGCCATGGGTCGACCACAGCCATACTAACTAAGTTGTCTTGCCTTTTGTTTTGGAGGTCACACTGTAGTACAATCAACTTGTGAAAGTGCTGACAAAGAATCTGGGCGTGGAATATCTTATGGAGTGGAGTGCAGTGGAAACCGCAGGACGTTAAATCCTCCATTCGAAGTGGGCCCAGCAGGCTGGAATTACCCTGGGTGAAAACGCTGGAATTTTTTATTTTTCACAAAAAATTTTTTTAGCAAATTCTGAATTCATATTTGCAATCAGAGACCCCAAATTAGCTAGGAGAGGTCTAGACTATACCCTAGACACGGCTCAAAATAGGGGGCTTTTTTTCACTTTAACCTCCAGTGAATCCTTTTGGGCCCACTTCAAATGGAGGATTTAACTTCCTGCGTGGAAACCAGCTTCCAGTATTATCCCATAAAGTGTGGGTACTCCCCAAACAACCACTTTCTGCTACTTTCCCTTGTTGCTATTATTAGATTGGTCAGACTTTTTCACATTCTCTTGTTGGCAAGGGACGGAAAGGAGAGTCTCTTCCCTTTCCAACAAGAAAATATGTACAAAAAAAAAACTAATTCCAGCACACCCCAAGAATGCAACATTTGGGTAACGTCTGCAAAAGTTATGAAATTGGGTCATAAAAATTAGGTTGTCATTCTAAGATCGTTTCTTCAACACGTGCACATAATGATTTTGGAGATGTATACGGAGTGATGATTATGGCAGTTTTATAGAAGGGGTGTGATTTAGATTGTACCCACCTTATTCAAACCAAAATTGTATCAAGTCATTCTGGGCCAAAGTGAGGTCATTTGATACTTTGATTATTAGTAGGTATGTTTGCACTTGGTGTTAGGAGTGATGTTTTGCAATGTGAATCTTGTCTAGAAATAGGTGTAAATTTGTTTCTAAGACCCTCAGTAACAACACTCTTGAGAAAGTTTATTAGCAACAAAACAAGTATTAACTTATTGCACATTTTGATTCAGTGTCATTGTAGTGCAATGTGCTTTGCTAGTGTGCGTTCATGTGTACAAGATATAGGGGATTGATATCTTCATGTATTATTACACACATCATAAATAAATGCGCCAACCTTGTTCTTCATTAACTCCAACAAGAGTTTAGTGTTTCTAGGTCCAAAATTGCTTCATAGTACTCATACCCAAAGCAAGGCTACAATCTTCATCTACATTTCATTAACAATTCCAACCATAGGAATATGCTTCTAGGATTTATTTTAGAGTAGAAATTTCAAAACTGCCCACAAAGTAAAATTCCATGTAAGTTTCATCTTACTAATCAAAATGGAATGATTCAAAGCTTTCCTTGTACACACAAATCTAGGAAACAAAGCTCAAATTTTTATTTTTTTAAATTGCTTTTTTGAAGGTTGCCCAGGCTACCAAGAAAACAATAGAAATTAGATACCACATAAATTATTTTTTAATCATGTAGTCAAGAGTTATGAAATTTGTTGTGCCTTAACCCCTAAAGGACCAAGGCACATTTTGGACAAAAACTGTCAAAAAGTGTTACTTTTTAGGGCAACAAGAAAAAAATGAAAAAGACAATTTGTTTTTTAAAATTCAACCATGCAAATTTGTACTAGACTTCTTTGGGAATGTATAAATTTTTTTTTTAACTTTGACCACATGGATTGAAAGCTTATAACGTTTGAAGTTAGGTGAAAAAGTTTTTTTCCAATCTTACTCAATAGGGCCTACAAATTTTAACTCCTTCTAGAATGATATTTTCACACTAAACATGGTTATTTTTTTTGACATGGTCGCTTTTAGAGCATGGTACCTAACCCTTGAACGACACGGCAGACGTTTTGCTTTTGATGAATGACAGAATCAAATTATACAACACATTAGTGCAACTATTCATCCATGAAATTAGGTGGAAAGGAAAGATCTTCTATAAAACTATGACTTCCAATGAGTACTTTTGGTTTGTTTTAAACTAGTGATTCCCATGGTATCAAAATTGATGATTTCAATGGTCACCATTTTGTCATTTAACCATGGAGTGCGCCGACGTCCAGAAATTGAACAATGAACAGATTGAAACTGCATCTTCATCCTTCTAAGTGCTTCGATGAAAGCTTTTTTAATTTGTGGGGATACTATATCAAGTTGTTGTTCTATCTAAGGGTTGGATTTGGTGTTACTAGTGTACATATTATTCTAATATTACCAATGTGCAAGTATGTCAAGTGGTTGACCAAGACAAAATTGCATGGACTTTCGTTCAAAACTAGATTGGCCAAAATGAGGTCATAGATTTTAAGAACACAAAAATTTCAAAAATCAATAGCATTTAGTCAAAGAATTTAAATATTCAATAGTATCAATATAGAAGCAAAGTATAATGTTTGAAATGTCAAAAAGTAGTATTTTTTTAAACCAATTTGATGATATTGAGGTAAATAATACAKTAGAAGAATMAAATGTTTACAATAAAAAMYAAGTAAGAAATGAAAAAATGACKTAGGATTTAAAGGAATTTWCTAAAAGGTTAATGGATCTTTTATCAAGGCAAATTAAACCCTCCCTTTTTTGATCTAGAGCCAAAAAAGTTGTCTTTAGGACAATGTAAGTGAGGTGTACTAACTTGCTTGGCTCAACACAGGCAGTGACTGCCCTCTTTTGGGTACATTAGAAAACAATGTACCCAAAGGTTTTAGATTGGATTATTTTTCATAACCCCTCCAATTTTATTGGAGGGGTATGAAAAATAATCCAATGTAGAAACAATTTGGAAACCCTAGTACCCCCCTCCACTCTTATATTTTTGAAAACAGAATTTACATGACAATCGATATGGGTTAATTTGTTTTGGTATTCTTTCCGTACCCATATCCGTATCCGTATCCGTATCCATACAATATCCATATCCATATTGTATCCTAATATTTGTATTTCAATATATGTATCCCAGTATTTGTATCCCAGTATTCGTATCCTAGTATTAGTATCCCAATATTAGTATCCGTATCAAGATCAACGACAGAGAAGGGAGGGGGGGTAATTTTTAAGAAAAAAATCAACGGCCTGTGATTTTTTGGAGAGAGAGGGGGGGACTAATGCAAACCAGGTGGAGTGACTACCTCTTTTGGGTACATTGTGTATGCTAAAGTCACCACCATGCACTCCTTTGTTAAGTTTGATAGATATAAAGCTTTTCAGAGAGTCATTTGTTTCSTAAAATTTGATGCAGGCATAAATTCTTCTATTCTGAAGAAGAAAACAAATATAAGTGAAAACTTGCAACTATTTGTGCTAATCCTCTCAATTCCCAAACAATTGTGGGATCCAAGCATTTAATTTTGGCACATCAGATTGGTTCCAATTCTTTCTCTATATCATACATCCACTTTTATTTACATTGTGAAATAAAATTAGGGCACATAAATTTCATCATATTTGTRTGTGTGACATAACATTCAGTAGCGTGCTCTGGCACAACCTTGGCTTAGGGTAGATGGTGTGGAATATACCACACCCAAAAGTCTTCATCCGTAGCTAATTGGACATGTGGAGGATGCAGAGGATGTTGGGTGTGAAATATTCCACACCATCACTATAGAAACCATGCTTGCCACTGAATGTTATGGACACTTATTTACCAAAGTCACAAAATTCAAATTAGTGAAGCTTAAAATATTATTTCTTTGTACTATCTTTTACAGAAATGAATAAAAGAATTGTAGTGACACTAACATTGTAGGCTACACAAATTTTTGCACCTATCCAACAAATAGGATAAATTCCTGTCCGTACGATATAAGAGATCTACCTAGCCGGGGGTGAATTGACCCCCCTTGCTCCCCCTCCCCGGCACTATAAGGGTGTATGTAAAACAAAGCCCCGCATTTTTTGTTATTTAGGCTATGTTCTTAATCCCTAAAGGTTTTTGACTATGCTTTCACCAAAAATGCTCCAAAATTGCCATTTTTAGTACAAGTACCAAATTTAAAAATAAAAATTAAAAAAATTTGGACATATGTAACTGTAGGATCTTGAATTAAACTAGTTTGGGAAGATGTGGCAAAAATTCCAGATTTTTCCACCATGTAGATCGCAAGATCTTTGCGTTTAAAGTGACATAAATCCTTTTTTATCCTTGCAAAAATCCGGGCAACTGCACTTCAAAAGGCCACATTTGTATGAAAAAATGTCCAAAATGATTGTAATTCATTGGATTCATTTTTCAGGTTAAGTTGGCAACATCCTTAAAAACTTTCAATTCATTTGGAATTGTACAACATCTAGGAAAAAAATAGTAAGCATAAAAAAGTAGAGAATGATTCAAAATACTAAATTGTTAACAATTTATTTATGAAATTGAAAAATGCCAATCCCAATGATTTCAATGTTGTGATAAACAATCTACACCCAATGTTTTTATTTTTTTTCAAAATTATTGAAAAATGAGTTAAATTGAGGACTTCAAAGTGTATTTTAGCATAGAGATTTCATGATTGCCTTTTTTATGTTCAAAGATTTCATGATTGCCTTTCATATATTCAAAGCTTTCTATGGAATTTTTTTTTTAGCTTTCTTTATAAATCTAAAAAAAACAATTCCAAATTTGTATTTATGATAAAAGCCCTTTTTTCAGGCTTACCCGGGCTGCCTGCCAACCACTACAAATCACATTTCATGCAATAACTTTTTAACCATGTAGTCAAAAGCAATGAAAATTGTTGGGCCTTAAAGCCACTCCTCGGACACATGTTGTGTGAAAAGTTCAAAGAAAAAAAATTAAAACTCCATTCATAGTGAGCTTCCCAAAATTGCTATGTTGCCAAAAAAAATGCAGTTTGGTCCTATAGGGGTTAACCTCTCCTGGCAAAATTGGGGTCTCCGATTGCAAACATGAATTCAAAATTTGTAAAGTTTATCATGTGTGGAATTTTTTTTAATAATGTTTGCAAAGGTGGTCAATTCACCCCGACTAGAGAAGGGTTTGGTGTGAACTGACCTCCTTGCTTGGCCCCTCCAAGTCATTCCAAAAAAGTAAGTAAAACAAAAGCCCCCTATTCTGTATTATGTTTAGGGTATGTCCTTGACCACATTATGCTCATTTGGGGCCTCTGATTGCAAATATCAATTCAAATTTTGCAAATTTGATCATATGTGGAAAATATAAATAAAATTTAGTGTTTTCCTTTCCCTGAGGAATCGAGTGAGGGGATCAGTTCACGGTCGAGTCTATAGTACACCAACGAGCCGAATGTGGAGGTGGTTTTGCCCCTGTGTTTTAACCGTGGGGAAAACACTGGAACTTTTTATTTCTCATGCATATATTTTTTTGCAATTTTTGACTTCATATTTGCAATCAGAGGACCCAAATTAGCTAGAAGATGTGTTAATCACAAAACTATGACAGCACAAAATAGAGGCTCTTTTTTTACATTCACCCATGGTTACACCTCTGCATTTGGCTGGTTGGTGTACTATAGACTCGACCTCAGTTCACCCCGGCCAGGGACCACAACTGAAGTGCACTGCATGTCGGTATGTCTCCCATCCCGTATTTACTTTTCCCGAGTTAAGTTTATTGACACAGTGCAAGTTGCATATGTCAAGTCAGCCTGAGTGATCGCACTGGAATAGTAAGTTAGACTGGCACAGGGGGCCGGGTACAAGTCTGCCCCCCTGGCACTACACTGCATTGTACTGTACTGTAACCACCACTGGCACTGGCACTGTCCGTCCGTCCGTCCATTCGTCCGTCCCCTTTTTTTTCCATTAAGTTACTGCCAGTGCCACCAAACTGCCTGATCGGAAAGGACCCCCAATCTTTTTTCAGAAAGGGCTGATATGGAMTGTAAGGATCAGATTTGAACTTCAGTTGTGGCAACCAACTCTTATTATCAGTCATAGAGCAGCTCCAATGCTGCACTGTAACACGCACGGGTACTGCATAATAACGTGGATACCAAAAAAACACGCCTCAATGCAACCCGGCATTGCTCACTCTTTATTCCGGGGCCCATCACTTTCCATCCCCAGCTCGGCATTATGAAGAGGCAATATGAAGAGCCTAGGAGGTGGCACACAATAGCAAAAGTCAACAATGTCATACCTTTTCAACCTTGTTTTCAGTGCTAATAAATTCATGCTCTCCTTCTTTGCATGAAAGGTCTATATTTAATGTAGAATCTTTCTTTTCTTTCTTTTTATAATGAGGTAAAGTTTTTTTTTTTTTTTTGACACAAATGAAACGGAATTTCATTGCACAGAAGAAAAAAAAAGAATACAAACTGTCAGCCACAAGTGGCATGGTGGGAAGGGACGGAGAGAACGAGGGAAAGGAACAACAGAACCAGACAAACGAATTGACAGACACAAGAGAACTTGGCACAAGGCACGGGAGGAGGCCACAAGCTAGCTTCCAGCGGCCAGCCGAAGGAGACTCCCGAGCTGAGAAGCCGCCCCGTTGGGGAGGTTCAGGGTGGTTGGAAGAGAAACCCAGCGTAAGGGCCGGAGGGAACCCATTTAGGATGGCCTTTAATCATGTTGGCTAAAAATCCAAATTCACACCTGCACTTAACAAATCTCTCCAGTAACTTCCCTTGCGTCTCAGTAGTCTGCTTCTTCGAGTTGCTCACCTGCGCCCATTCGACTCTTCCATAGTCGATGAGGCTGTTCCAAATGTGTTGCACTGATTCTGCTTCTGTCCAGGGATGGTCATTGAAGACCATATCATTCTTGTAGATCCATAAGGACCAGAGGATTGTTGTCCGCAGCTCAAGCCATATCCTCTTGATCGAATTAAATTTGCGTAGAATGTTGATGGAAAAAATTCCCTGCCTCCATGAAAGGTTGCCAGGGTCCTTGTGCATTCTTGCCTTTGATCAAGATGTTCATGATGTGAAAAGCCCACTGCCAAGCCCGTTGAGCGGCATGGCATTCCCAAAATCGACGAAGAACGGTTTCATCAACATGGCATGGGCACACTACACATCTGGTGTCGATGGAATCGTCGATTCTGCTCTGCCGGTGGTTAACTGCCACCGCCTTGTGCCAAATAAGCCAAAGAAAACTTGCTTCTTTCCTTGTTCTTTCAGGCGACTAGACCATTTTCCACCTTAGAGTAAAGTCTCTAGGTAGAGCTCCTTGCCATTTCTTTGTTATTGGATTTGGAACTTGGTGGTGGCGCTTGAGAATCTTTCTCCCCGTGGATGCTGTAAAGTCCATTATTGGCACCCAAGTCCATCTGCGTTCCACTCGTGCTTCTGCGGGTTTACTCCAATCTGTCAACTCTCCCATAAAATAACAAAATCTGCGGGGGGGGGTTTGCCCCCCTTGCAATTTTCACGATTCTGACTCTGTGAAAAGAACTTGTTAGAGAGGTGTCATGGGATGGATTCCATTCCTTTGGTTTCTTTTGGAGGGTTCTTGAGGGAGGAAGGATTGTGTAGCCTGGGTTTGTTAGATGGGGTGGCCATCCTGCTAGCGGGCTGCCAATGCGGGGGCTGAGTCCTTCCGGGATCTACAGTACTGCGTACGGCTGGTCATCCGCCTGTGGTGTGCCAGCCTATCCACTTTCCTAGAATTGCTCTCAGAGCATCTTGTGTCAGGAGGGTCCCCCATCGCTGGTTGAGTTTGCGGATAACCACTTGCCATGCTCCAGCTTCTTCTGGTTTCAGGCCGTACTTATCTCCTGCTTCCTCTGCTGTTAGCAAACGATTCCCTGCTTGTATATCCCTAATTTTTTGTAGTCCACGTCAATGGAGTTGAGTTGCTCTGCTTTTGGAAAAGCCCGGACTAATCATGGCGAGGAATGGGGACCACCAGAAGGATTCTGCTCCGACTTCTTTTGGCGTCGTGGGACGGATTGGCATAATCTCATAGCTGAGTTTTCGCCATGAGCCGCCTACTCTATTCCATATTATCAATCCTTTGTAGGCTTGGAATCGGGAGAGTGTAAAATATTCCATACTTGGAGTCCAGCGCCCTCCGGAGTATGGCTGGAAGTTGCGTAACCGGTGCCTCAACACAAAGTGGAGATTGGATGAGCCCGATTCACATGCTTTGATTATCCACTTTGTCATGAGGGCTGTAAGTGCGTCCTACGGATTGATGACTTTGATTCCCCATCTTCAACTGCTTGGCAACATTGGATCCAAGACAACTTTGTCCGAGCTTTATGAGTTGAACCGGACCACATGTAGATTTGTGAGACTGAAGTTACTTTTGAAATCCTGGCTTTGGAGCTAGCCCATATAGCTGCTAAGAATAGGATTGAAGATAAAAAGACACTATTCACCTCTACACCTCTACTTGTAGGATTAATTTTCGTGGTGCACCAATGCTTTAGGGTTTGGAAGGTCCTATCTAATAAGAACAAATCCACTGATGATGTGGTTAGGCTAATTCCAAATGGGGTGCCTAGGAGTTTGCTAACATTACCTTCCTGCACCCATGTGATGTTCAGTTGCTCCGTCCATAGCGGCCTATTGATAGTTGTGCTCCAATAACCACAAGATTTTGACCAATTAAAGACTAAGCCGGATGCCTTGCAAAAGGCTTCTAGAAGCTCCACCGCTGCTATCACTGCCTACTCTTCTTCTAGCAAGTCTAGGTTAGTGTCATCTGCAAATTGGCCAATGGCTTGTTGCTTGCCCTCCCCCGGCAGTTGGATGCCCCGAATGGAGTCATTTGCTATCCCCCTTCTCACCATTGTATTTAGGACTTCTGCTACTAAGAGAAAGAGGTATGGTGCGAGGGGGCACCCCTGCCTCACCCCTCGTGCAATTGGAAAGGAGTGGGAGTGGGAGTCATTTATTTTCACATCGGCTTGGGCGTCCTCGAAGACCATGTTTGTCATGTCAATGAATTCATTTGGGATACCAAACGCCCTCATAGCTTTGGACAGAAATTCCCAATCAACAGTATCAAACGCTTTGGTGAAATCCAACTTGAAGAAGATGAGTGGTTAATTGTTGCATATGTTTGGCTCATGCAATGGTTTCATGGGTGAGCAATATATTGTCCAAAATGAAACGCAGCGGTAAAAAAGCCGATTGATCTAAGTCAATTATTTCCATGAGTATAGGTTGGAGACGAAGTTGTAGTACCTTGGCGATTATTTTGGGCGCCAATTCGTCGGCTTCCTCCTATCCCCGCCTTTGTGGATTAGTGCAATGCGGCCTTTTGTAACTCATGTGGAGAGTCGCTTGCTCCTCACTGCTTTGCTGACCATTTGCAAAAAATCAGTTTTGATTACATCCCAGTAGGTCTTAAAAAATTCCGTTGTCACCTCGTCCAGCCCTAGGGCTTTGCCTTTGCTCGATTCCTTTAGTGCACTATCCACCTCCTCCATCTCTATTGGCTTACTAAGCGCCCTTTTCATTGGCTCTGATAGTCTGTCTTTTACATCCGTGAGGACTATGTTAATTGCCGCTGATTGGGTCGTTGACCTCTCGGGAGCTGCAAACAGTTTGTTATAGAATCGGGCGTAGATTCCTTCTAGCTTGTTGTACTCTAATTGAATTGTGCCTTGCTGATTCTCCAATTCTGAAATTCTCGAGGCTCCTAAATGAGATTTGGCTGCTTGGAAGAATTCTTCTGTGCAAGAGTCACATGTTCAGAGCCACTTCACTCTGCTCCGTATCCGTTGGCCCTCCACCGCGTGTTTCTTGAATCATGCAAGTTTGTTCGTTAGTGTGTTGATTTTTCCTTGCAGGTTGAGATTGTGTGGGTCCATCTGTAGTCTTGCTTGTGCAACAGCTAAGTCGCTTCTCAATTTTAACTCCGCTACCTTGCGCTCCTTTATCTTTTGTATGCTGAACTACTTATAGAATTTGACCAATCTTTTCAACTTCCCTGTGAAGTTGAGGTTCCGGTGTTGCTTCCAGATCCTTAGAATTGCTTCTTTGACCTCTACATTGTCTAGGTGAAAGTTACTCATTTTGAAGCTTGACTTTCTGGGAGGGGAAGGGAGCAAATGGGTCGTGTGCAATACCGGGAGGTGGTCTGCGTGGCAGCAATCGGCTCGGATGTTGTAGGTCATAACTGGAGACGGTCTTGCGCCTTGTTGCTTGATTGAATAGACCATGAATGGCTTGAGGCCAAAGCATTTGTCCTAGTCTATCAAGCTTAAGGCCTCTTAAGTGGTGTTCTTGCAAACAGAGCATGTCTAATTCCTTTAGTAGCGGTTTGAAGTAGTTCTTCACTACTTCATTCTTTACGGGTTCGTTAATCCCCTGTACGTTTTGCTTTAGGATGGTCACTTTCATAACTGTGTTGGAGGGAGGGAAGGTTCCGGGAACAGTCGGGCGCCTATCATGTTGTTACCCTCCTCCGTTCTCTTGGGGATATCATGTCTTTGAAGTAGTATCGATGATCATTGGCGTCTTGCTATGTCCGCGGCTTCGTTTCGTCTCGCCACCTAGTTTGGGGTCAAGGCATGGGATTGAGGAGTTGTACCTACCCTTCCTAACCTTGTCCTCAGCCATTCGAACAATTTGTCGTGAATGTCATCTGGCAGCTCTAATAATGTCGACGTGCGTGGGAGACGTTAATTCTCCAAAGTGCTGGCCTGGAGTCCTGAGGTGTGTCTCCTCCACACATGGTTGTGGCTGTGTTCTTCTCATCTCATCTGATCGTAGCCTACTTTGCTGTCTAGGCTTGATTTCTCTGTATGTGCCGGTAGTGTGTCTTCGACGGCTACGCCCGGTTCAGGGGAGAACCTGGGGGTTGGCTGTTCTTGCTTGAGATGACTACTGCTGAGCCCTCCTTGATAATGAAGGATTCGTGATGCTGTGCTGCTGAGTTGATACAAGTCTTGATTGTTGCATCCTCGTGCGGTTGTATTTTAACTTGCAATGTATTGTTTCCTATTCTTCCGCATCTTTGTCTCTGGTTGGGTTTCTAGTGCTGAGAATTTGATCACTTAGTCTTCTCGAGGTGCCTGACGTATCTCCTTTTTTGTTGGATGAATCTTCAATTCTCAAAACCGTGGTTGGAGTTCTCCCTTTAACCTGTGGCGGAGGAGGGGGGAGTTCATATTCTCGGACCATCGGAGTGGTTCTTGTCGTCCTATCTGTATTGATCGTTGGATCCAGCCTTACAGATCGCTTCGTCCCCTCACAATCCTTTACTAGGTGGTCGGTTGATTGGCAAAAGCGGCATCTGATGGAGAGATTGCAGTAGTCAACTAGGATGAGGACTTTTTCTTTTGTGCTATTGTTTGTTACTGCAATTTGGGTTGTCCACCCCTTCCTTGATTGGAGAGCCATGCAGAATCGCTGGTCCGTGGATGTTGTGTTTTGTTTGTCGCTTCCCAAGAGTTCTCCAAGCCCTCCTGCTATGTCTTTGGTCACTCCTAAAAATTCCCCAGGGACGCCTTTTAGGGTTACCCACGTGGGGACCTTCAAGCATGTCGGGTGGCTATCTGTGAATCCAGTGGCCCATGTTTGCAAGATGCACGTTCCCCACTGCGAGCGATGGGGTGTAAGCATCAACAATTTTTGTGTTGCTATACTCTGCCTTGTGAGGATTTGGAAGAAGCCTTGTCCTAAATCTCTTCCCATTCCAATCCATTCTCCCACTTGGGTTTGAACCGCTGTAAGTCATTTGGACAAAATCTCTGGTGCTTGTTTCCCTCCCACAAAGTACGCAACTACTACATGTTTTTGTAATCTTTCTGTATCTCTACGTACAATCTTCTGATCTAATTTAATCTCTAATATTGTATTGCAAATCAAGAACCCAACTGAATTATAGGCGTACCCCTCAGGTAGGCTCTCACCAGGCGTGGCCTTCGTCGGATGTATCTTCTCGTGTTTTCTCAACCCCACTCAGCGTTGATTCCAACTCCAAATTCTCAGCCCCACTCAGTGTTGATTCCAGCTCCAAATTTGGTGTTGGAAAGAAGATGCCGCCTAATGCGTACAAGCAAATCTGTGTTGGGTTAATTGATACTCAACCTCTATGGATCAGTTGGTCGCTCGCGGCATACTCTCTATAGACGTTGAACAGCTCCGGAGCAGCGTAGAGACCCATAGTACAATGCAACCCTGTCGTCTCCAATGAGGTAAAGGTTCACTTGCGATATGGATTGCCGGGTTTGCATTGGGGTTATTTTTTTTTTTAAATTGCCCGAATGGAATGAGGTCCGCTTATCTCCACTTCAAAATCTGGATGCTACCCTCATAGGTCGTATATTGCAAAAAAAAAAAAAAAATCTGGATGCTGTGCTTGTAATAGTGTATGGATTGGGCTTGCTCTTATGGGCACTTGGGCAGGCAGCAATAGCATGATAATGAACCAAGCGTCAGTCTCCTTTCATTTGTGCCAAAAAAAAAAGAACCCAGCGTCAGTCAGTCAGTTGCTCGCTTGCACTGCTTGCGGCTCGCACCCAGGGACCGGGGACAAGAAACTCCAGTCTTTGGCTGCTGTAGAGTAGGGTAGGGTAGGGTCGGGTCGGGTAGGTCCTGTCCTTCCAGTCAGTACTTATCTACAAGCTCTGCCAAGGGAGGGAGGCCCACACAAGCAAATTCCGGCGCATTCTGGACCAATAAGCTTAGTTGGACGGCATCGGAAACTGGACCGCTCATGGTGGTCATATGAACTACACTGAATAGTGAAATTAGGTTGCCCCTCACTAATTTCTCGACATGACACACTATATAAATACTTATTGCTAAAGTACAAAAATATCCTACTTTTAAATTAGTAATTGGTGTATTTGGAACTCATGAATTTCCATGTGCACAATAGAAGTATTTGTAGAAATATTTTTTGACTTTGATGGCTTTTACTGTCATTTCCTTGGAAGAAGGCAACCTAATTGCATAGGCAACCTAATTTGAGTATTTAATTTCAGTACACTAAATACTGAAATTAGGTTGACACTTATTCCACTAGTAGCCTTTGTTGATATTCAACCTAGGCCATTTGAAAAATTTGTCTTGACACTTCAAGCTGCAATGTTGCTCAAATTTTACTTGCTTCATGTTATTCAAAGAAAGTTAATGATTTGGCCATGTTATTAGGGGCGAAGTGTGGTCAAGCTATAATTTAATATTTATGTTTGATGTCTTGTTTGGAGATGGGAGTGTGATTGACTTAGAAATGGGAGTGGGCCAGGGTATAAGCGCCACCCTCGGCCCTCCAAAAAATAAAGTTTGAGCATTTGATGGTGGGCTTGCTTCCCATCATGGGCCTCAGTTGACATGTTGTAGAGATTGTTGATGGGGGAGCAATAACTCCCTAGCACCTTCCCCACCCTTGATGCACGCCACCAGCCTTCAGGTGCAAATAGGTGGAGATGCTTTAATGCAAAATGACACAACTTCTAAAAAGAAGGGGGGGGCAATATAAATTGTTAGAAATTGCCATGTTATAGTGCATTGTGCAAAATTGAAAATAAATAGTTCTTCAAACATCAACGCTTACAAAAAAATAGTAGACTATAGTAACAATGTGGAAAAATTTCAGCTTATTTGGCTGCAAGGATTGAAAGATTCTTTGAAGTGAGAAAAGAGATTCTTTTCATTCCTTGAAATCAATGTCAATCAGCTTCAAGCCCTTTTGGTATAAAACTTTTGTTTTTGATGATCTTGTRTCTTTTTGCCCATTGAACTCTATTTTATTGCCTCACTTCCAAGTTTCATCTTTTATAATTAAAAACTATTAGTTCTTAAGATAGACTAGGACCTACTTTTGTCGTTTGTTTTAATTCAAAATCAATCATTCATGTAAACCTCTCACTTCCTTTTTATTTTGCTTTTTCACTTCCAAATCTATTTTAAATCATCTACCAAAGTAAAAGTCTAGTCACCATGAGACTATTTTAATTTCTAAAGCACATCTTGTCCAAATCTCTAAAAGTCACTAGGTGCTCTCTTATTTAAAGTGCAGTTATCATCATTTAAAAGGTGTCTAAGTCTAATATATTGTCTCAAGAATGATCATCATCTAGGAGCTATCAAACTCCAATGCTTTGACATCATGTGCATGTGTCATCATTTTGGAGTTGTTTAACTTCAATGTATTTGCAAATGCATATGTTACAATCTATGAGATGTCTATCCCATTTTATAAATATTCATTAGAGAATGCCTATCTCCAAGAATTCTTTGCTTGTACATTGTCCATAACATATTTTAATTAGTGTACATTCCACCTTGAATTAGTTCATCAACTAATGAATTCATTAATAATGATATTGTCCATCCTTATAACAATTCTTTTTAAAGTGAAATTTAAAAAGCTAATGATTTTTTCCATCTAGAAATCTAATTTAAAACAAAATTGGATTAGAATCTAGAATTATTTGGATTTCTATATAGCTTTTAAAGATGAAACAAAAAATGGTCTCTCAAAGTACAATATTTTTTGAATGTGAGGGTATAAAATTTTGAAATATCCAAAATTAAATTAATTGGACTCTATCAAATATTCCAAAATACATGCATTTCATTTTTTGAAATCTAATGGTGGTTGTTACTATTTAATGCAAATTTCGCAACATCTTCACAAATTTGAGATCCTCATTCCTTTACAATTTGGATCTTGAAGATTGCATTTACGTATTTCAACTATTTGGAGAAAGAAAATTTGAGCCAATCTTTCATCAAGAAGACTTAGAATTTGAGTGTAGAATCTATGAGCCTATAATCCTAGGAGTCTATATTTTAGACACCTTCTATGATTATAGGTGTCTATATTATAAGTATTTATGCTATAGACTCTGTCCATATCATAGTGTCCATAAACTATAGGTACATGTGCTATAAACACCTTCAAATAGTTGAATGTATATAACTAAAACTAGGTTCAAGGCTCCTAGGCTCATGTCTTTGCACTCATGCACTAGAATTGTTACTCTTTCATCCAAGCAGTATAATTCTCTTATATGTTCCAGTTTTATAATAAAAACATTTTTTCCAAACATTGAACTCCACTCACACACACATTGAGCTTGTCTCATCCCCTTCTTGCATAAGACTTATTACTCTTATATGTTTTTGTCAACTTAACCCCTAAAGTCCCATTGTCCCCTCGGGGGACAAAATGGTTTTTGGGTAGGTTCCTATGGTCTCAATATATGTCCTAATCTTCTGAATTTTTGAAAGAATATAGGAAAACATGTTAGCTTTCTGAAAATATAATTTTTATTTCAATTGGAGTCCGGGAGCAAAAGTTATGGCACAAAGAGCCCTCTTTTTAGGTCGGCGGGCAGAAATTAACTTTTAAGAAAACTTCAAATTAATTTTATTTTAATTTTTTGAAATTATTTGCATTTTTGCCTACGTGGGAAGCTTTGATTCATTCCATTTGGATTTGTTATGCAAAAGTTATGGACAATCTTAGATTTTGGGCAATTAAAGCATCTTTTTGAAAAAATAACTTATAAGATTCATTTCTGCTCTCAATTTTCACAATTTGAAAAAAAAAAAAGTTGCACAAGGTTGAGATCTTTTGCTAGAACAATCTCACTGTTAAGATTAGTGTATTTCAATTCCATCTTAGAGATATTAATAATTTAGATTTTCCTTCAATCTTGCACCTACTTCTACTTAGCAATTTTTTAATGAGTGAAAATTAAGTGTATTTTTGTTGAATTTTTTTTCCCAAATTCTCAACTTAATGTTTTATCATATAAAAAATGAAATTCAAAATCAATAGAGAAAAAATCATAAGTTATGAAGGTTCAAAGCCAAAAAAATGTAGTTGGACAAGTTGCAAAAAAACTTGTATTCTCCACTTTAAAAGCAAATATCTTGCAATCTACAAGGCCAAAGTTTGTGAAATTTCTTCCACACATTTTTATGCAAGTATAGTAAAATATCCTATGGTTAGATATGCCAATAAAACATTTTAAATTTGTTTGGCTCTTTGCTTAAGAAATGGCAGTTTTGAGTGGTTTTTGATGGAAAAAAGGCCTTGGGACTTTAGGGGTTAACACATACAAATTTTGCAAAGTAGGTATACATCTCACTCACAACAACCTCTTCTAGTTATTTAAAATATTGATGAGAATTTTTTTATATGTCACTAAAATTGAAATCAAAACTTTAATGATACATTTTGTCCTCAAAGCTCTTGAGAGATTGAGTGAAAGAATGAGAGCAAGGACTTTGTTTGTGGTGTTTTTTCACTTATTGAATAATTTCAGAAAATCTACATAACATTCAGTAGCAGTTAGCGCCTCTGCCTCCCACAAATGGAATAGTGTGGAATATTCCACACCCAATTAGTAGGTACGAGGACACTTGTCAAAAACTATTAGGGCTCAAAAACTGTCAGGGCTTAGTGGGGTGCTTGGAAAAGCAACTACACACTGGAATCAATGTCAGATCATATTCTTTCAATTAAAACTATGAACAAAATAGCAATTTCAAACAAAGTAGGATTTAGTTCATTGAGATCAATGTTAACCTCTAAATTCCTTCACTTTGTGTTGCAAACTATCCATAATTTGTATTTTGAGTTGAGAATACAACTCATTATATAAATATGAGGTGGTAGGAGGTAAAACAAACATTGTGGGATATATATATTAAAATTACAAAGAACTCAACTGCTCAAGGTTAAGTCAAATTAAACAAGAAATTGTATTTAAGGTGTAATTTCAGACCTTGTTTAGGCATAGTAGAATAACTTTTTTCAAAAACTTAGAACTAAAAAAAGTAGGTAAATCAAGTTAAGTTTCATCTCCAAAAATCTGATTGAGATTTCATACCTCCAATCAAAAGTCATGGACAAATTTCAGCAAGGGTTTGGAAGGGACAATTTCTTTCATTTCAAGCATCCTCTCTTAAATTTGTCCACAACTTTTGATAGGAGGTTTGAAATCTCAATTGGATTTTTGGAGATGAAACTTAATTTAATTTACCAACTTTTTCTAGTTCTAGATATTTTGAAAAAGTTATTCTACTATGCCTAAACAAGGTTTGAAATTACTCCTTAAATACAATTTCTAGTTTAATTTGACTTGACCATGAGCGGTTGAGTTCTTAGTAATTCTAATATACGTATCCTACAATGTTTGTTTGACCTCCTACCACCCATATGTATATAATGAGTTGTCTTCTCACCTCTCAACACAAACTATGGATGGCATTTTAAACAAAGTAAAGGATTAGATGATGAAAACAATGATCTCTATGAACTAAATCCCACTTTCTTGATTTATATGTTTTGTCCTAAAATTAGCAAAGAGATATGGAGCACACCATAAATGTAAGTTACTGCCACTCTTCCGACACCAATATTGAAGCTTACATTAATTAGGTGTGGATGAATTTCAAAGATGAGGATTGTGGAAAGGAAAAGGCAACCTCTCTGAAGGCTATTGAATGTTATGTATACAATTTTTTGAAACATTCTCCAATCAATTTGAATATATAAATTAACCAAGAAGCATCCAAATAATTTCAAAGTAGAATGATATAATCACCACATGTAGATGAAAGTATAAATTAACATTAGATGACTAAATGACCTGTCATCTACAATTTGTATAATTTTGGATTTTGGTAGCCTCACAACTTGTTCACAACTTGTTGCAAATTGCAAATTGTGTACAAGTAGTTGTACACAATTATGTGTTTGAACTTAAAATACATTTGGATAAATGGAATTATGTACTGAAAATTCTACAAAAATCCAAGATCTCTTCTTTGTCATTTAGTAAATTGTCATCATATCTTGAACTTGATAGAATTAAACATTCTAAAATCACCGAATGATTTGTAATCAAACCCATTTAAGGAGAAAATATCCAAAACCATCTTTTCACCCATTCTTGACAAGTACACTTCAATTACAAATGTTTGCAAACGTGCAATTAACCCCTAAAGTCCCATTGTCCCCTCGGGGATAAACTGGATTTCGGGAAGGTTCCTGTGACTTTGATTTTTTATGAAACTTTTTGAAACTTTATCATAAGATAGAAAAACTAATTAGCTTTGTGGGAATATAATTTTTATTTCAATTTGTGCATGGGAGCAAAAGTTATACCACAAAAACCCCAAAACTAAATTTGACAAGCAATAGAAAAAAAATTGCAAAAATTCAAAATTAAATTTTAAAATTCTTTTTCCTGAAATGATATATTTTTGCCTACATGTGAAGCTTTGATTCATTTTGTTTGGACTACTAATGAGAAAGTTATGGACAATCTTGTTTTTCAGGCAATCTATACATCTTCTTGGAAAAAAAAGATTGAAAATCAAGATTTTTTTTTATGATTATTTTTTCTAGACTTTTAACTCAACTCTTCAACATAAAAAACTTTAAATTCAAAGTCTATAGTGCAATTTTGTTGACAAATGGCGGTCAAAGTCATTTATGGACATATTTGATATATTGAGACTTTTCGCCGATTTTGGGACATAATGCTAATTATTGGAAAATTCATTTAAAAAAGTAGTAATTGAAACCAAAAATAATTAATGCTCAACTAGTGCTTCTATAATGAAATTCTAAAATTTCGTGTTGTTACCTATGTATAAAAAAATACTGGTAAAGAGATAAAGCGGTTTATCTTCGAGTCGAGGATAAAAATGAGACTGCAAAAAGTCTCAATGTAACAAATATGGCCTTATTTGAAATTGCAAGCCAGTATTCAAAAAAGTTTTCCTTTTCAACTTTGAATGGTAATATCTTCCAATCTATACAGTCAAACTTCATGAAAGTTTTACCATATGATTTAAGGCAAATGAAGTACAAGATCCTACGGTTAGATTTTAACAAAAAGTTTCTTTTTGTTTTCTTGGGTGAATGCAACAAAAATGGCAGTTTTCAGTGGTTTTTAACAGAAAAATGATCTTGGGACTTTAGGGGCTAAACCATTCTCTTACTTAATTGCCATTGGTTGACTCTTGGATTTCTAATTTTCAATATCATAATCTAGCTATGCCACAACTTTAGTGGTCTAGAAAATTCTACCTATACAACTTACATGTCTTATTCAAAATATGTGTATATATATATATATATATATATATATATATATATATATTGCAACCATTTAAGGATATGGTTGGTCGAGGAGGTATCAACAAGACAATTTTGTTCACTACACATGTCCTCTTTTCAAAAGGGACTTCTCAATCATTGGTAAACAATCCAGTGAAAAGAGGCTGTACACAATTTTGTATTAGTTCCCCCCCCTCCCTCCTAAATAACTAGAGCCGTTGATTTTTTATTTAAAAAAATTACAACCCCCCGCCACAACCGTTGATCTTGGATACAATCTCGGACATAGATACGATACAAATACAAATATAAATACGGATATGGATACAAATACAAATACAAATACAGAGACAAATACAGTGACGAAACATATCCCATATTGTTTGGAGCAGTTCCTGCTTCTTGAAAACTATAAAGAGGAGGAGGGAGGTGGGTTCAAAAAAAAAATTAATTAAATTTTTTTTAATTTAAAGTATGGTGTGTGTGTGGGGGGGGGGGGGGGTTGTGTACAACCATTTCTGAGTTGGGTGCATAGAAGTGTCACTATGCACTCAAAAGTGGTTGTACACAGCCAGCCCACAGAATGTTATGTATTTTGATGGGTTTGATTGTTTTCACTCTAAGGTAGAAACACCCCAAACCATCCCTATTTTCATTCTTGTATGCTAGACTACCACTGAATGTGTCCCTAAACTTTTGTTAATGTGTCCTTCAAATGCTTAACTCTCATTCACTAACTATTGATTTTGGCAGACTTTAGAAGAGGGTCCACCTATCAATAATCTACACTAAATAGTGAAATTAGGTTGTCCCTCACTAATTTCTCAAAATTCCACACTATATGAATATTTATTGTTACTATAGAAGAATGCTCTACTACTTTGAATTAGTTATTGGTGTAGTTGGGACTCTTGAACCTCCATGCGTACAAATGAAATTATTTTTAGAAATATTTGTTGACTTGGATGGCTTGTAGAGTAACTTTCTTGGGGTAAGGCAACCTAATTGTAAAGGCAACCTAATTTCACTATTTAGTGTAAGGAGCCAGTACTTTGGAAAATCATAGAAACTACATACCACATCGGAAAGATCTAATTTTTTTTTTAATAATCATGATTTTCACTTACTAGTATTATCTTTAGTAAAAGGTGCCTCCAACTATGCTAAATTGCTTTTATTGAGTGTTCCCAGGTGTTTCCACAGAAGGTTTGATCCAGCATCTGAATCATGGGGAGAACATGAAAATCAAATACATGAGTTGGAGGATCATAGCCAACATTGGATCCCTTGACATGGTAGCGTCTAATAACAATTTATGCAGGAGAGTACAGTACTGTACTCTCCCAGGTCTAGTCAGAGATAGTCCTGAATRCAGAGAAAAGCCATGCAATGCAGTCCATAGATTTTTTGGAAGATACGCGTGTGAGAATGTACATTTTGGACAGATTTTCAGGGAGTGACGACGGACGACAGGGTGCCTCAAGTGTTATYATCATTGTACTCAGACACACAGAGATCATGTCATATGGAACTGAGACAAAAATCACATAACTTACGTAAACTTCATCCTCTCCCATAAAAGCGGCCCAGCCCGGGTGAACTGACCCCCTCTGTCACTCGGCCACTCCTGTGGGCTCTGAATTTTTTTGAATTTTCCACGCATGATAAAATTTGCAAATTCTGAAGTCGTATTTGCAATCAGGGGTCCCATATTAGCTATCACAACATTCAGTAGCGTGCTCAAGCATGATAAAATTTGCAAATTCGGAAGTCATATTTGCAATCGGGGGTCCCATATTGGCTATCATAACATTCAGTAGCGTGCTCCCGCACTGCCTTGGCTTAGGGTAGATGGTGTGGAATATACCATACCCAATAGCCTTCATCAATAGCTAATTGGACATGTGAGGGGTGCAGAGGATGCTGGATGTGGAATATTCCACACCATCACTATAGAGACTATGCTTGCTACTGAATGGGTCGAGTCTATAGTACACCATCGAGCCGAATGCGGAGGTGTAACAATGGGTGAATGTAAAAAAAGAGCCCCCTATTTTGTGCCATCATTGTTTTGTGATTAACACCTCCCCTAGCTAATTTGGGTCCTCTGATTGCAAATATGAAGTCAAAAATTGCAAAAAAAAATTTGCGTGAGAAATAAATAGTTCCAGTGTTTTCCCCAGGGTTAAAACACGGGGCAAAACCACCTCCGCATTCAGCTCGATGGTGTACTATAGACTCGACCCTACTGAACGTTATGATACTAAATAGTGGAATTAGGTTGCCTTTACAATTAGGTTGCCTTACCCCAAGAAAGTTACTCTCCAAGTCATCAAAGTCAACAAATATCTCTAAAAATACTTACATTTGTATACATGGAGGTTTATGAGTTTTAACTACACCAATAATTAATTCAAAGGTAGTGCATTTTCATATAGCAATAATAAATATTTTTATATTGTGGAATGTCAAGAAATTAGTGAGGGGCAACCTAATCTCACTATTTGGTGTAGGGGAAGTGTACAAGGTAAATTAACCCCTAAAGGACCGGCGTGCATTTTTGGCTACACAAAAAATTTGGGCAAGTATATGTGGCTCGAGATTTTCATATATTTGGCCAAAATTTTAATAGAAGGTCGGGGCAAGGAATATATTTCGTATGCACTAAATTATATGACATTTATATATACGAGTCAAAAATTATGGCCTAATATGTTACTTTTTTTTGTAAATGGGCAATCCGGGCAGATTAGAAAAAATCACTTTTTCAGAATTTTATTTTTGATATTGATTTTCTAGACTAGTATGTACTTGAAAAGCTTTTAATCATTCCATTTTGATCAATGAGTCAAAAGTTATGAGGATTTTTTTGTTTGCAGGCAGTCGTAGATTTTCTACTCTAAAATAAATTTGAAGTCTTTTATCGCACTCAATTTTCAATATTTTTGGAACAGAAAATTCTTAGGATGTAGATTTTTTATTACAACATTCCAACCATTGGGATTGGCATTTTTCAATTCCATAATTAAATTCTTAACAATTTAGTATTTTGAATCATTCTCTACTATTGTCTACTTACTATGTTTTTCCTATATATTGTACAATTCCAAATGATCTGAAAATTTTCAAGCATGTGGCCAACTTGTCAAGGAAAAAGAATCAAAATAAGCACCACAATTTGGGACTTTTTTTCATGGAAAAGTGAGCTTTTGAAGTGTTGTGCTGCCCTGTTTTTTGCAGGGTCCAAAAAATGATCTTAGTGAATTTGAATGCATATAACTTGCAATCCACAAGGTGGAAATTTCTAAAATTTGTACCACATGTTCTCAAGTTATCATACTACAAGATCCTATGGTTACATGCATCTAAAAAAATTTTGTTTCAAAATTTTGATACTTGTACTAAAAATGGCAATTTGGGAGGAGTTTTGATGAAAACATAGTGATGGAACTTTAGGGGTTAATCATGTCCCATATAGGGGGCTTTTTATTTCACTTGCACCCTTGGAATGACTTGGAGTGGTTGAGCAAGAGGGCCAGTTCACCTTGTCCGTCAAAGTAGTCTCAGTGTTATTTTGGGTTTTATTGGCTAAATTCCTTTGATTCCCATTCTTTAAAGCACAATGCCCAATTATTTTTTCTATTTTTTACTCAAAATAAAAAATTTATAGATTTTTCCACCAATTTATTGTCAATTTTTTCAAATTGCAACTGTTTTTTTTCTCAATTCCTCTAGGTAATTATGAACTAGCCACTGATTTTTTCCAATCATTAGGTAGCCTTTCTATTTTGTACTACTATAGTAGGCTATTGCCGTGGCCAACAAACAACACCCAATTTTTGGAGGGGTTGTTTGTTAGTTGTTGGCCATAGAAATAGCTCTACTGAAGAGGGATATTAGAGGAACCAAAAAACTGAAGGGACTTATTGTGGAAAACTGTAAATTTTTAAAATATGATGCACCATCCTYGGACATTTCATTAACTAATGATGTACAACAAAGGTAGATATCTATATAGTGTTAAATGTTGATTATTTAGTAAAGGTCCCCGTAATACAGCTCGAACAAATTGACCCCTCACTCGGCCTCTCCAAGTCATTCTAGGGGTGCAAGTAAAATAAAAAAGGCTTTTATTTTGTAATAGATTAATTTACCTTGTACACTTGAATACCTCTTCTACCTAATTTGGGGCCTTTGATTGCAAATATAAATTCCAAATTTTTAAATTTTATCACGCGTGAAAAATAAAAAATTTCAGCATTTTTCAAGGGAGCGAGCGAGGGGTCACTTCACTCTAGCCCTTAATACCCCTCTTTAGAGTAGAATCTTACCACAAAGTAGAAACATTCATAACATTGTTTTTTCCAATGACYCTTTTGCATCCTTGAAAATTATGGGATCTCCTAGTGAACAAAATCGTCTTGTATGGCTCTGTAGCCATTCYCCATCTTTGAACTAAGTCCCTCTCAAGTATTTRGCAAAGCATAATACCTTCTCAACATGAGGAGGACCATTGCCCCAATGGTTCTACAATGCTACATTGTCCTCATGGTTGACTTCCATGTGTTAGTGAAGTTGAAAAAGTTGTGAGAAAAAAAAAAGTGAAGGAGTAGGATTTCCTTTTGTTGTCAAAAAATTAATGAAGTTGTTCCAACATGGTTTCATCCAAATTGGACATGTGGTATGCTGTTTGAAAGCTCTTGACAATTTTTGTTTCTAACTTAGAGCTAAACCTTGATTTCCCATGCTACTTATAAGTAGTTACAAATGAATGTTAGCCTTCTATAACATGTTAAAGTCAATTTCTAAATTTGGCAAGTCCATAATCACTTGAAACATGGTCAAGTACTCAAAACCACTCAAAGCAAAGTTTTTTACTTTTAATTTCCCTCCAACAATTAGTCATACATTCATTTAAAAGTTTGTAAATGTTTTATTTTTTGATATATTAGTATTTGGTTCATTTTGCTGACACATGGAAATATACTCTCATGTAAACTAAAAGTATTTTGATTTTCTACCTTCCAACTTAGTAATCTAAGAACCTTGAGGACTTGTAAGCAATCCAATAGGAGAAGACACATTTTAAATAATGGTAGATAAATTTTGCTATTTTCCATAACTGTTCCAATCGTGAGACCTTTTGAATGTTCCAATGCTCATGACAATGTAATATATTCTCAAGAAAATCATGCAAATATAAAAGATATCAAGATCGTGATATAAAGACTCAAATACACCCAAATATGATTGTCATGCCAAAAGTGATATCTCCTATTGTTCACAATAGGATACTCCTTGTATTTCTTTGACAACTTGTAATGTACCCAACTAATTTTTTTTTATCAAATTTTTAGTTGGTATATTAACAAATTTATCTTCACATTGCAAAACTTTAATTGGTTTGATGAGCATACACAAGTGCAATGGCAAAAGTGAAGAGGAAGAGCTATTTTACTTACATGTGAGTTTTTCTCTCAAACCTTTGCGGTGCCATTTGCATGATTATGTTTTAGCCATGATTTGCCAAAGCCTCTTCAATTTTTGTCTTTTACCTAGCGACTTGTTTTGATAATTTCAAGTCTAAATTCAAATATTGTTGCATCTTTACTAAATACGCTCATCATAGATTGTTGAACAAGAAGAGACAAATACAAAATCTATCATCAAACTATGTAGAATAATTTTAGGGAGGCAAGGTATGATCAAGTATAGAAGAAAAGAAGCTAAACTAATTTGTCCTTATCAAAGTCACATTGTTTTGAATTAATGTAGGTTGAGATAATATTGTATGGTACCAATGTATACAAAATAATTTTATATATTGATACTAATTTTCAAGGTGATGCAAATTCTCCTTATTTATTAAGAATAATTTTTGTATTATCACCTAATAGGTTCATCAATGAAGTTTGCTAAAAGATATCAATACTAGATTTTTAACAATTGGAAATGATTGATTTTAAACAACAAAACAAATACAATGGAAACTGCCTACATGGCAGTCTCATGCTTACATGGCAATGGACTCTTGGTTAGACTTTGGATCTACATTTTTAGCCGGCCCAAACTCTAATCGAGAGTCCTTTGAGTTTTTTTAGTAAGATGCTCCCTCCCATTTGTTATTTATTATTTGGCACCATTGGGGTTTGAACCTAGTCTCCACTACTGCAATGGTTAGTCTAAGCCTTCAATGAACCTATTCCACTTTTTTATTCCATTTATGCCCTTCATATTCCTTGTTTGATGATGAGTGCATGTGTTGTGATTGTTTTTTGAATGCCATTTTCGACTCTTTTCTCATGTTTTTTTTAATCTTTTGCTTAAAACAAATGTTACATGTGTGAGGCTTCATGAAGAATTTCATAAATTGAATGGATTAAAGTGGAGAAAGAAGGATAAAAGTAAAATAAATGTTATAGATTTGGAGATTTGGACTTTGGACTTAACCTTTTCTTTGGACTCTTTAACAAAGTTTGGACATTCAATCCCACGACCTCTTGACTTAGACGGCCACAATGTGAAGTGGCCCATATGTGGGGTTGGAGGCTCGTGGACCTCAACAATGAGTTAGTGGGCATGGGCTTGTCTTTCTATGATTCTTAAGCCACTACACTTAGTCTTTGGGTTCCAAGGAAATTGGGACAATCCTAACAAGATCCTTCCGATGAATTTAAGTTTAATATGTCTAATGTCACTAGCTAATTGGGARTGGTTGAGTTTGTGAATATTGTAGCCGGACCTCTACATAAGGTCAATAATACCAAGTATTGGTCAATAGTCCATCAATGATGTGATGTGATTTTTTAGTAGAATATATTGCAATATTAGGGGTTTTCACTTTCTAAGGGAGCAAAAGGACTCTCTTGATGTTGGTCAATAATATTATGTGACTAATGGTTCATTTGAGTCCATTAAATAGCAACATTAATTTGCAACAACATTTTGATGAAAATGCATGTTATGTACAAATCATGTTAGAATCTAAAATATTTTGAATGTAAGTACATCACAATGTAGAACATTATCTTGTGGTATAATTTTTTTTCTTGTTTTTGTGGTTTAACCCCTAAAGTCCCAAGGTCATTTTTCTGTCAAAAAACACTGAAAAATGTCATTTTTGTTGCATTCATCCAAGAAAACAAAAAAATAAATTTTCCCAAAATCTAACCATAGGATCTTGTACTTCACTTGTATTGGATCATGTGGTACAAATTTCATGAAGTTTGACATTATAGATTGGAAGATATTAGCATTCAAAGTTGAAAAAAAAAGCTTTTTTGAACACTGGCTTGCAATTTCAGATGACTTTGATTGTCATTTGTCAAAATATTTTGTACTATAGACTTTGAATTTAAAACTTTTTATGTTGAAGAATTGAGTTGAAAGTCTAGAAAAAAAATTTCAAAAAAAATGCACTTGATTATCAACCTTTAAAAAATTGTTAAGTAGAAGTAGGTCCAAGATTGAAAGGAAAACTAAATTGTTAACCCCTAAGCACCCGAGCGCCCCAAATATGGCCTCTCCAATGTGAAAGATTGCCCTTGGTTGACTCTTATAATCTTTGGAACAGTACGGTCAAATCATTTGCCCATTTGCCCATAGCTTGGAGTACGGGTCTACTTTGAATCGATACGGTTAGTTTTGTAGATCTTATTTTTAATGATAGTTCGATTGGAATGAGTGCGAAAGGGTCCAAATTCTGGTGAACATGAGCTGGGTGCTGAGGGATTAATAGCTCTAAGAAGGGATTGAAACACAATAATCCCAATGGTGAGATTGTTCTAGAAAGTGAACTTCACCTTGTCCAACAATTGTTTTTGAAAAATTGTGAAAATTGCATTCAGGAATGAATCCTATAAGTTTTTTTTCAAGAAGATCCTTAGATTGCCTGAAAAACAAGATTGTCCATAACTTTCTCATTACTAGTCCAGATAGAATGAATCAAAGCTTTACATGTAGACAAAAATATATTATTTCAGAAAAAAATCAATTTTAAATTAAATTTTGAATTTTTGCAAATTTTTTTCGTTGCCCATTGAGTTCATTTCTGAGGTTTTTGTGGTATAACTTTTGCTCCTGGTCACCAATTGAAATAAAAATTATATTCCCACAAAGTTAATCAGTTTTTCTATCTTATGAAAAAGTTTCAAAAAGTTTCATAAAAAATTAAGGTCATAAGAACCTGCCCGAAATCCAAATTGTTCCCCGAGGGGACAATGGGACTTTAGGGGTTAAACACTTTTAATCATTTTAGATTTTTCTAACATTGTGGTAATAACATTCTACATACCCTAGTAGAGTAGAACCTATTATTCAATAGGTTTATTTTATTTGTATTACTTAAAAGAAATTAAGAAAAACTAATGTGCCTTGTGCCATTGCCACAGTCAAAATCAATGTAAAAGTAATTTTCTAATTTTTGAAATCATAAAAAATTTGAAATTCAATAACTTTCACACCGTAGGTCGGAGCACCACAAAACCAAGCCCGTGCACCCCTCCTCGCCAAGAGCTTTCCGACGGCACCAAGCATGCCACCGGAGGACGCACGGTCCGGAAGATCTCAATGTAACATACAAACAAACAAAACAGCCTGATTTAAAGGAGGGAAGGATGGATTCTTTTGAATTTCAAAATGTTCTAAATTGTGATGTACTTCAATTCTGAAATTTTAGATTTTATTAACGTGATTTGCATAAGACATGCATTATCTTCATTTCACCTTAAAAAATTCATGGTAATTTCAAATATCGACAAAAAAAAAACTTTGAAGTTTTTATGATGATTTGACATCATGTCTTAAACAATATGAAACCAAAAAAATTGACTAATAAATATAGAGTAAATACAGAGAAGGAGGAACTTTCCAGTTTAATTAGGCATTTCTAGGGAGTACACAATCACCGGCTCCGTTCTTTTAGGGGCTTGGAAGAATTTTGAAAGGGTCGCAAGGGCATGTRTCTGTTTCGCTCGCTACGAGAAATGCAAGTAACTTTTCGAAGTGCTCATTGATGYAGTTCTGARATTCAGAGGCATTGAACMGGCTGTATAAGTTCATKTGCTAGTTGACTTAGTCAACTASATCGCTAAATTGGATATAAACAAGTTATGYTGGTAACAGATGATATTCTAGAGTGAGTACTGGTAGTTCCAAGTCTTCGACAGGCTGGAGTTGTCGTATGATCTTTCAAGTTACCAATCTCCGCTTTTTTTGTTTATACGTTACGAGCTGCACTGCACTGCATGATCATGTCAGTTCCTAATATAAAACATGTAGAGAAACACTGTGAAAAGGGAGTAAATGCTACGGAACTGTAGAAGAAGTTACATTTCATAGCCAGTTTGGAAAAAGCCTATCATTTCTTCTTCCACTGTCAGTAAAAGAGAGTTATTATTATGCCTGTACACAGAAAACTATAAATCCATTCCAAGCAGACAGTCAAGCAACTCTGAATATGTCATGTATCGGCAGCGACAATCCACACGAAATTTCCTACCAACTTCACGGCATGCGCAGRAGATGTTTAAACCCCTACTCAAACGCATAATCACGTATCATATCAGAAAAAGCTCCCCACAATTCATACAGCAAGAGCAACTTCAAACACTCCGTTACATTGACAAGTGTACCGACATATGAAATTAAAAAAAAAGTTCGCATGCATCAGCACCGATATCAGAAACATTCAATACTACAAAAACAAAATGTGAGCTATTGAGTCAAAGACCTCCCATAGGCCAGGACAGAGTGACAACATCAAAGTTCCGGCGAATCACAGTCAACTTTTTATTCAGGTTTACAAAATCCAAGTATCCAAGAAACACGTTTCACAGAACTCAGTACCGAGAACCCACACTGGTGATAGGAACGAACCACCGCCGCCGCCTCCTCCACGAGACTGCGCCTGGTTCACGGTGATATTGCGCCCGTCGAGCTCCTTGCCGTTCATCTCCCGGATGGCTTCGTTCATGGCGGCCTCTTCAGCGAACGTCACGAACCCGAAGCCGCGAGACCGTCCAGTCTCCCGGTCGTTGATCACCTTGCTCTGCACGACCTCGCCGAAGGGGCGGAAGGCATCCTCCAAGCGGCCGTCGGTGGTGGCCCAGGCCAACCCTCCGACGAAGCACCTGAATTCTTCTCCCATGATGAAGAGAAGAAACTCGAAAACCAAGTAACCAAGTAAAGTAACCTAGAGGTGCCTGGGGAGGATCCCTGAGCAACCTCACAAGAGCAGCGAGAAGGAACCGGAACGGGAGAGGGGGARCACTGAGTGAAACCYCAAACAACGACGAGTTTATGAGGGAAGCGGGTGACAAACCCTAAAGTCATACGACTTCGGGTCAGAACGATTTCCCCGGTCGGAGGATCAAACGACCGGTGGTCGGGGACTTGGGGGAGTGGACTTGTCTGACGCAGCAGGTGGATCCTGGCCCTCAGATGAGATCTATTTCGAGKCAAGATATTTCTAGATGCGGTCTAGATGAAAGGAATAGTGGAGAGGTCTAGATGCTTCGGGGAAGTTGGATATGTAGAAGCTACGCTAGTCACGGAGTGGCGCTTATTGGCCCTGCTTGTTCCGTATGGGGGTCTGCCGTAATGCAGGCATGACTCCCATAGATATTCGGTGCATGGAAGAAAGCGCTGAATCTACTGTACAGTACTGCCTTCGGAAGGATCATACGTATATACGCCGTATAAAGTTACTAAAAAGCATGCTTCTGTCAGCTGAAATATATGACTTTGCAATTAGTGTACTCACTCCCGGCCTGCAACATACTCCCTCTTAACCCTTTACTTCCTAAGAATTCATGATTTTAAGTTGTGGACTTTGATTGATCGTATTTAGAAAGTATAATCTAATTGATGTTTTGTGTTATATCATTAACTTGAATGAAGAACATTGCATGCATTGGTTCAAACAAATAATTATTGAAATAAATGAAAATCTCCGTATAAACTCCTCAAAATTGCTTTAAAGAACATGAGACCCAATTTGGGCTTCTTAGGAAGTAAAGGGTTAAAGCTTCCTCATCTGGCTGATTTTATAGTCTTTGCAGGAAGAATTTGGGAAGCTTTTAGTGGGACTTAGAGCAAGCCCAATCCATACAGTGTTACAAGCACAACATCCAGATTTTGAAGTGGAGATAGGCGAACCTCATTTTCTTCCGGCAACTTTAAAAAAAGAAATTGCCCCAATGCAAACCCGACAATCCATACCGCAAGTAAACCTTTACCTCATTATAAAAAGAAAGAAAATAAATATTCTACATTAAATATAGACCTTTCATGCAAAGAAGGAGAGCTTGAATTTATTAGCATGGAAAACAAGGTTGAACCGGTATGACATTATTGACTTTTGCTATTGTGTGCCACCTCCCGGGTTCTTCATATTGCCTCAAAATATTGAGTCGGGGATGGAAAGTGATGGGCCCCGGAATAAAGAGTGACCAATGCCGGGTTGCATTGGGGCATGTTTACTTGGTACCCACGTTATTATGCAATACACGTGTGTGTTTCCGTGCAACATTGGAGCTTCTCTTAGGGAGTATGAAGCACTCCATAGTATAAGAGCATTGCTACCGCATCAACATGACCGGGAATGTGAACCTCTTTTCATAGTAACGTTGTGGGAGAGTTCCCGTTCCTTCTCCCCTTCTTTAAAAATTGCCGCATTGCAATCCACGGGGTAGCCCTCGGCAACCTTATATCCAACTCCTACAACATCAACAACATCATGAAAATATGGTTTAGGTAGCAAGGATTCCAGTGTGGGACAAAAAAGACTTTGAAAGTGGCATCGACGAAGCTTAGTAGTGTTGCCCAAAAATCTGGAAGGCCTTTGGCGTTGATGTAGTGGAGCCCAAAAGTTCTTTCTTCATGCAAAAATCATGTTTTTGTTTTTTGTTGTGTCTGTGGTGACAATGACATTATGATGGAAGGCCAACCCGCTTACCTCATTTTTTGGGATAGGATAGCCAATTGTTTTTATTTTATGAATCAGTAAACATGCGGCAACGGTATTTATACCGCCCGGCCGGTTCAAAGGACGTCTCCATCTGTTGGGATCAGTGGCACGTAGTGTTATCGGTCTTTAGAATGTAGTACTGACAACGAGGGTTCAAATCTTCGACTGTCGCCAAGGCGTCGCCCGCCCCTAAGCTAGTGACAAAAGCAAGAAGCCATCCAAACCAAAGGACTGGAGACACTTTTCAAGTGAAGCTCTTAAGCATTGAGGTCTTACACCACTTACTTTCTTTTGAGTCTTTCTCTTATTTTTCTATCTTCCTCTTAGTCCAAGTCGGCTTTGACCGAGGCGGAAGGATGATTTTATTAATTATTTCTCTATAGATTCAAATCAGCTATGATTGAGGCGGATGGGATATCACAAGAAAATTATTTAAAACAGTTAATGAACCGAGTCACGATGCAGTCCAACCACATATAGATTTTAGGAGTCATTGGTCAAAATCTTCTTGATCTAAAGTTCTCTCAATTTGCAATTGTACCACAAATGGCTGCCATATGTAAGCCCTACAAATAGCACTTGGGCCTCAGAATTTTTTTTTTTTTTCGCCTTTTGCTTATTTTTGTGTTAATTTTGGTTAAAAACCTAGGAAAATAATATTTCCAAAGCAGTTGGAGGAAAACCCTTTAACTATGGGAAATSAGCCCTAATTATCCAAAAGCGATTTTAAATTACTCAAATTGCTATTTTTGGTAATTTAGAATTGATAGAACATGGATTAAAGTTTGAAATCAACTTCAAACCCAATTGTGAATCGGCAAGAAAGAGTGTCAATCTGGATTTTTGCGGAAAATCTTGGCCAAAAGACTTGCACTGGTGATAGGAAAATGTTCTTAAAGCATTTTGAGCAAATTGGTAACTTCCAAGAAAATGATTATGCTCAATCATGACATTGGACAAACTACAAGAATTCAATGGGAATTTAGCAAAACGACACCACAACACCGCCAAAGATCAATGGAGATCATTTAGACTGCTAAACACGCCAGGAGGGCATGATCAAGAAAAATCGCCTTGCGAAAATTCCTCGGTACGGAAATGATTCCTCTCTGGAGGAATTAAATTGGTAGATGATAATTATTTATCATATTTAGAAAGTTTGAATTTGACATGGAACTTTGCATTTAGTCTATGTAAGCTTTCTGGGAGTCTCCTAAAAAGTTTTATGATTTTTCGAAGTACGAAAGATGACTCCCTCGGAAATCAACCAAGTTTACCGACATCTGAAAATTTGTAGAAATTATCCAAGTTTTGGTAAAATCTTACTAAAAATCAAGATAATTATTTTTAGCATAAATAAGCACCCACCCAAGTTTCAAGGCATTCCGACACCGAGAAGTACCCGAATCGACAAAGACTATTATTTTTAACAATCTTTACAAAATACGAGAGAGTTGACCGACGTACAAAGCACATACGGTGTCCGAATTAAGTGAACTTGGGTCTTTTTTTACTATTTGGAACCTTCTCAACAACCCTAGCTAGTCAAAACTTTGAGGAAAATTAGTTTCCAAAAGTTAGATTTTCTACCTTTATGCCATATTTAACTACTTTTGGACTTTTAACGGAATTTTGGACTTTGTCCATCCGGAGATCTCCGGATGGCATAGATATCTAAAATCTAAACTCGTTGTACATTTTTCAAACCACCTAGTCCAAAATCTATATCATTTTTAGATTCATAAAATCTACAAAAGTCAAAGTCTACAATTGTCTTAGATGTCCCTTTATCAATTTTGGACTTTGCAAAGTCCAAAAGTAATTAAATATGGCATCTTTTTAGCCAGATTCCTAATTGTTAGCTCTTGAGCACAATTTGGCTCTAGAAGTAGGGGATATGGGGTCTATTTTGTTAGTTTGGATCTTTTGAATGCAATGGCGCAATCCATTTGCCAATTAGAGCTTTTATGTAAAAGTTAGAAGCGGAACAACAGTCATGTAGATTTTTTAGGGGTAAGTTTTATTTTCCCACTTAGGTAGTTTTAAGGAAATTGAGGGGGGGGAGGAGGCCTTGGGTGAGTATAAAAGGCCAGCCCTTCCCCTCACAAACACACTTCTCATATTACAACTTATGCACACTTTATCTCTCCCAAACTTCTCTTCAAAATCAAACACTCTTTTCTTCTCTTCATGCTCAAGCCACAAGGGTTTATCTCGACAAGACTTTGGTATCTACCAAACACTCTCTTGTTTTCATGCGCATTTGACAATTTGTTGTGTTTTGCACCATTGTATTGTGCAATTACTTCCATAAGGCCATATTCGTTATATTGAGACTTTGCGCAGTCTCATTATTATCCTCGGCTCGACCATAAACCGCTTTATCTCTGCACTAGTATTTTTTTATAAATAGGTAACAACACCAACTTTTAGGATTTCATTATAGGGTCATTATTTGAGTATTATTTATTTTTTATTTTGATTACTATTTTTTTAAATGAATTTCTCAATAATTAGCATTCTGTCTCAAAATTTGCGAAAAGTCTCAATATAACAAATATGGCCTTCCATAATGAAGAACGTGAGTACCTGGTTATTTTAGTTACAAGTTTGGAGTACTCTTTAAACTAACATTACTTGTGGCAATTTTTTTAAGTACTAACCATACTTTTTAAGCCATTGGGTTGGAATTTCATAACCTATGGTTGAGGAAAATCCCCCTAAGAACTCAAATACAAGGAGTTTTTATCAATTGAGTATTGCTTGGTATTGTTGAGTGGTTAAGTCCTTCAACCATTTTGTTTACTTTTATTATACTAACCTCAAGGACGTTCTAGCCAAATTCTGGCAGTGCTCTTAGTTAAAACCCCTTAGAATTTGATTTAAAGATTTTGAATACTAACCATTCCAAAAAGAGCTTTATGTGTGGGAATTCCAAACTACCTTTGAGAAATCCCTCTTAAGCCCGACGTGGAATAATTGCCGAATTTGCATGGATCGTGTCTTTTAAAGGAGCTTGAGTGAGAATCAAGGCCTTTAAGTCTGGTGTTAAACAAGCATTGTCAAATTGTTTAGAATTTGAGGTTAAAAACTCTAGTACTGTGAACCTTTGCATTTAATTTAATTTTTTATTTCCTCTGGCTTTAGAATTCAGGCCTAAACCCCCGAACGGCGAAGCTTTGTACTTGGAATATGTTTCCATTTTGTTTTAATTGGAAGGGTCCCCCAAAGGAAATCCTAGTGAGGGTTAAATTCCAAGGAATTAGGCTTAAATTCCAAGAAATTGGGCTTCAATTCCAAAATTCAGCAACCAGCTAGCAGTAACCTAACAGCCAACAAGGGCCTTGTCCGACTCGACGAGGAGCCTAACAGACCAACAAAGGGTCCTGTCTGACCCGCCAAGGGGCTCTATCTGACCAATGAGGAGTCATGTCTGTCCTAAGGGGCCCTGTCTGACCGACAAGGAGCTTGATAAAACGGCGAGGGAGGCCTAATAAGACGAAAAAAATTGTTAAAGGGCCGATTACTCAATCGATTTAAATTGGTATGCCATGCTCAGTCCCTTTCACATATATGTACGCTGATTTTCTCACTGACTAGAAGAAAAGAGAAATTAAACAAATCAAAGTGCCTTCCTTTATTTAAGTTAATACAAGCTTAACTACGAGTTGCTCCAACTCAGCCCAGTTTGCTACACTCAGTTTAGTTTTCTCCAACCCATGCTCCATCCCTTTCACATACATGCACGCTAATTCAGTCACTAATCAAAGGAAAGAGAAATTAAGTAAAATTAAACCATCTTTCATTTATTTAGGGCAACTCAAGTTAACTACCAATTTGCTTCAATTCAGTTCAATTTGCTCCAACTCAGCTCAGTTGCTACACCTAGTTTAGTTGCTTACACTCAGCTCAGCTCCTACACCCAGTTCAGTTGCTTACACTTAGCACAAGTTGTTTCAACTTAAAGCCAAGTTGCTATTTCAGACCAACCAATTGAGGTTGACCTTTAGATTCAGTCACCATCTGTGATTGAGCAAGCTCACTTTCCAAACTATAAAAAACAGAATGAAATGAGTTGACTAGAGGTAGGAGGAGAGGACAAAAGAAAAGCTTGAGTCTTAAACACATATAGAATAATTAGAAATTCCCGTCAAGTCAACAAGACAAGACAAACAAAAAGAATATAGGAATTGAAAATATTCTAGAATTTGGGTATTATTGGAATAAAACAAGTAGCTTTGTCTTAACCCTTAAAGGACCATGCATCCAAAAAGTGGATGCGCCTTGGTCAACCTCGATTGCAACTTTTAAAATAATTGTTTTTGGAGTTAGATTTCAACTAAGGAAATGAAGATTCATAAGTTTTRTATKTACTCYATTTKGAAATTTKGAAAAATGTTAACAATTGAAAAAGTTATTGCAAATGAAAGCTCTATGTGTTAGAATCCCCAAAACGTAATATGGTGTGTTTTTCATTTATATTTTCTATTCCAAAAATGTTTTTGAAAATTAAATTCTAAAATTATGTTTTTCAGTCTATCCTTCATTTATAGTAAAAATTACAGATTATTTCCATATATTATATAATTGATATAATTTTATTTCCACCTTTAGCTTTTAAAAATCACAATAATTTGATTTTTCCATCAAAATTATTGAAAAAATACAAGATGAATGGAAAATTTGTTTATCTTCTAGCAAAAAATATCAAAATCTTACTCATCAATTAAATAAAAGGATAAATTTAGTTTCATAGTCAAATTTGACATCAAGGTCTTTGTTGTGGTTGTTTTGGGTGTAAAAACTATAATAACTAATTGAAAAATTTTCACACTGATCTCCATTGCTACTTATAACACTTGAAAAAATTTGAAATGTTTTTGCTATTTTTATTCATTTATGTTCATTTTTTGCAACAAAAATGATAACAATTACAATTTATCGCAAAGCAAATTGAAATTTCTTGAAGTGATATAGAACTCAGTGCTTCAAGTAATAAAAATACAAGATTGTTGTTTGAACACAAATTAAAAGGCTAAATTTAGCTCAAATAGGAAGTTTGACCATTTCACAATGGATTAAGTCCTTTAAGGGTTAAGCTGGTACTTGCTTTCAAATCCATTTAGCCAAGAATTTAGTGTTAGATTTTATTAGATTTTATTCTTAGAAGATAGACAAAACAGAAAAGAAGGCCATATTCGTTATATTGAGACTTTTTGCAGATTTTGAGACAGAATGCTAGTTATTGGTAAATTCATTTTTAAAAAAAGTAATTGAAACCAAAATCAAATATTGCTCAAATAGTGTTCCTATAATAACATTCTAAAAGTTCGTGTTATTACTTATTTATAAAAAAATACTAGTAAAGAGATAAAGCGGTTTATCTTCGAGTCGAAGATAAAAATGAGACTACGAAAAGTCTCAATATAATGAATATGGCCTTAAAGAGAAGAAAACAAGAGAAAAGTTAGTAGGAAAATTGTACAACTTTCAATATTATCAACCTTACAACAAATTTGGAACAACAAACGAATGGAGGTGGAGCGCGTCATGAATGAAGTAACGGCATTCTACGAGGTGAGTAATTAATTCTCCATAAACTATGCCAATTTACCGTGAAAATTAAATCAAAATTAGAACGTTTGAATTTATGATTCGATTGGAAATTAAACTTAGAGGTTATTGAGAAAATCAAATTCCACAACAAATTAGAATCTAAATTATTAGTTTCGAAGGTTTTACTTGGGTCATTAGAGGAATTATTGATTATTTACCATTAGATAAAAAATAAAAGTAAAAAGCTGAAAAGTAAAAACAAAAAAATGAAGAATCTTTTAGGAATCTAAGACAAAGGAGATATAAGATCTAGATTTTTTTAGGCAGAATAATTTTGGCTTGAAAAAACATAGATCTAAAATCTTCATTTGTAGATGTATTTTTTTACTTTCCACCTCTCATTAGATGGAATTTGACACTTCAACAAGACCACAAATTCCTGTACAGTGAAAAACATGGGATTTTTTGGGGAGTTTGCCACATTAGCAATCTGACATGGTCAAGTCCCTACCATGTCAGATAATATTATTTAATATTTTTAATATTTTGATTGAATTTTTTTAATGAATTTCTGAATTTTTTTTAGATATGAGATTTTTTTAATTTTAAATTTAAGTGTTATGAAAATAGTGGCTAAACTAAATAGTGAAATTAGGTTGCCTTTTCAATTAGGCTACCTTACCTCCCAAAATTAATCTACAAAGCATCAAAGTCAACAAATATTTCTACAAATACTTCCATTTGTACAAATGGAGATTCATGAATTCCAACTCTATCAATAATTAATCAAAAAGGAAAGCATTGTTGTATAATGACGATAAATTTTTATGAAATGCATGAAGTCAAGAAATTAGTGACAGGCAATCTACTGATTTCACCACGTACTGTAGTTTTTAATAAGGAAAATAACACTAAAATGGTCCTCCCTTGCCCTCAAATATCCTCTATTGTATAGAAATTCATTCAAAACCACATGCAAAAATCATGAAGCTTGTTGTGAGCGCTTATTTACCCACCCTTGGTAAATAAGTGAGCACAACCAGGCTCTTGAGTTTTAGGTTTGATTCTCATTCTATGGGTGCTTAGCGTAAATCCATCGTGCCTTCCAAGCAATGGATCTTTTCTAAATCCTAAACATGCACATATTTGCAAGAACTAAAGAAACCAAGAAAAACTAACTTAAATTGCAAGCTTTACTCTAATTGGGTCGTACCAACTAGGCCATGGTAGTTTTTGAAAGAAAGGTGATACAGTCTAAATTAAGCCACATATAAAGATAGAAAATTTCATGCCATTTCCAAAAATATAAAACTCAACATTATGCGACCTTCCTAGCAAGAGTTATGGACGGATGAAGTTTAGCCCTTCCGGGGCTATTTAAACTTCATCCATGATGTAGGACGTGCTTCCTAATTCAATTACCTTTTAAAATTGAACCCTAGACTTAGGTGGTTAGGACCTGACTAAATACCAAGCTTTGACTTGGATGAACTATTTTAGGTTGACTTCATCCGTTCCTTGACCCAAACTTCATCCTTGAATATCTCACTCGTTTTAGCTCCAAATTCTAAGTGTGAGATGAATCTAGAAACCTCTAACTAGACTCTACAACACTAACTCCCTGGTTCTTGAAATATTCCTATTCTAGACACTCTGAATTGACTTGAGAGTTCGGTCCTACTTTTAAATGTCTATTTTTGAGAAATTGAAATGGAGGGTTTGAAGTTAGGAACTTACCTCAGAGTTGGTGTCGTTGTTTAGGTAATCATATACCCCTTCAAACTCCCCGTCATTCGCCATGTTTCGGAACCATTTACTAATTTTACCCACAGCTTAAATATGAGGTTTTAATACAAAGTTTTGGAATTCCTAACTTCTACTTCTAACTACTTGCTTACTTCTTTTTTTTCTCTATCCTTCTTTCCCTTCTAAACTATTCTTCCTCCATTATTGTATTTTAGGTTTGACCTTTGGTGGATTATACAATAAGTGATTGGCTTCTTCAACAATAATTGACCTTTGCTATCTTCTAAGTCAATTATTATTCTATCTAGAARTTCATGGCTCTAAGTGTTTCTTTAAGATTTCCTTCTAATCCTATCCCCTTCTTGTTTCCAAGGTTTCCTCTTCACCTTCCAACTCTTCTACTTCACTTCATTTGCAATTTGRGTGTTGAAAGGACGAGAGCTTCTATGAGATTCTATATTTTTCCTAACTTCTTAGGGGTTGAATTCTCTCTTGGTAATGGAAACGTTGCTAATTGAAAACTTCTCAACTCCCTAACTTCTTCTAAATGTGATACTTCCTACTCTTTGCGATGCTAATTTATTGCTAATTTTTCTTCAAATTGTGTTGTTTGGTTAATCACTTCTATAATATGCAATTTAGTTTCCCCTTGGCATGTAACCAAGCAACCAAGCCGCCCAAATTCAGCTCGAGCAAGTTCAAGCTTGCAACAAGTTAGTACGGTCGCAGTCAGGTAGTACAGTCTGTAACCAAGTCAATTCAGGAGCCCGATTGGTACCCTTACCACGGCAGGTTGATACCTCTACCACGTTTGGTCGATACCCGCCAACTAGAAGGTTATCAGGAGGTACTTGTTTGTTTTGAGGTTTGGGGGGGGGCTGAGCAAGTGACTGCTTGATGACTGGGGCTACCAAACGTGTTTTTTCAACAYGGGTTTCTAATTTTTGGAGGAATTTGGAACACTAAGAGTCGCTTTCTCTCGGCAACTAATTGCACACTAAATTGTAATGCTAATTGACACTTGGAGCACTCTATTTTGGGGCTAAACTTTGAGGAAATTCCTAATATTTTGGGAACTAGACTTGTGAATTAATTGTAAGGAAGCCAAAGCTTTGCCGTGATTTTGAAATACACCGAAATTCTAAAGACTGAGAGCTATAGGGAGGTTTCTGTTGGGCGAGGGAGACTGTTTCTCTGGAATCCGGCATTTTGAGTATTTTCTTAGGTTCAGTGGGCTTTTCTTGGATTGGGATTGAAGTACAAGAATGGTATATCAAATCGAAAGCCTGATTACGTTGAGGAAAAGAGTACTTATTTTGGATTTGAGTCACAGTAGCTCGGTCTTCTTCGCTTTTGAATTGAACACACGGTTGGGCAGATTGCGTGTTTTGGAGTGGCAAATTTGGGACCCTCGAAGAGCCCTGAGTTTTAGAATGTGCGCAGTGAATTTTTTGAGAATTCTGGTACTTCGTTTACATCGTCTGCGTGATCAATATCAGAATGTGTAMATCTTTCTTGCATAGTTGTAAATGATGATTTCTGAGGTTGTGGTTAATCTTGCTGAATAGGTGTTACATTTGAGAAGCAACATGATTTCTGCAAGATGGAATTTGGCCGTAGGGCCAGTTATCATGGTTGTTGGCGCTTATGGGGCTGTTCTTGCGGCTACAGTAGCCAACGAGGTATGCATTTACTTGCTCTGCTTGCTMCAGTATTTTTCTTCCGCATCATTCCACGTATGTGACGACTTCAAATTCTTTGCTGTAAACAATATTTGGTTTTGTCTTGCAGTATAGTGGCAACAAGCAAGAGAAAGTTTCTGAAACGAAGACTAAAGCCTAAAATGTTCAATGCCGGATGGCGACGGGTTATTATCGGTGCGCTTTGTTCACTGGCTGTTGTAGCCATGCCATAGGATTTTTTCTTGTACAGTGCAATAAGCCACTAAGCTTGTGCTTGGCAACTTGATAATTGTGAAACGCTGCTTTAATTATTCTCGTGCTCGAGTCCATGGTGGTGGTTGTCTTTTATTCTCCTGATATCGAAAGAATTTTGCTGCGGCACACGGGAAGAAAACTGGTTTTGATATACACCTTCGTCATGTCTTTGATTGTTCGTCTGGACGCTTTTTCACAACCTTAGAACGGTCAAGCATGTTAGACCAGGCTATTTGAGGTCGATGTAGGCCATCCATTGACGTTATGCTTCCATTTGTCAATATGTAGCAGGGTGTTAGTGTTGGTGCCGTAAGTATGGCAACAATAGAGAGAATCGTACAAGATTGAAGACGYGGTAGGCTGAAGCTCATTCATACTCACTTTCAGTCTCAAGTCTTTCCTATAGTGCACAGTGACAAGACTTTTGTTTTTACTGACATATCATGTGGAGCTACTGTGTTGTCACTCACCTCCAACTTGTGGGCTACTCCGTTGTACGCACAATTGTGTACTAGGCTCATTTGTGTGTCTTGCACAGATTTCCGAAGTACCCAAGTCATTTACCACTTGCGCAAGTCCCAATTGTCCAAGGTCTAATTTTGTAAATGACCCCAGCAACTTAGTTGCCCTTCCAGATTGAACGGCTCCTCCTCTGTTTTCATGCTCCAACGCTTCCAGTTTTCATTTATTCTGCAACTTAGCCCGTGAAGCTTCTCTAACGTCGTTCTCTGCTAGGGGTAGTCACATCTTCTTCACTCCACAAAAATTATTTGAAGATTGAAAGAAACGAGGAGCCAATCTTGTAAGTGGAGAATGAAAATGGAGAATGGAGTTGCATGCAACGAAAGTTGTGCTAAAGTCACCATAGCAAAAGGAACCACAGTGTAATGAAAGGAACCAATGGAGGAGCAATGTGGAGGCGAGTTGGTGGAATATTCTTATTGTGTGAAGAGTCCTTCACGTCCATTATTCACCTCCGGAGGAAAATAATAGGGGTAGTCGTAGCTTCTTCATGTTGGCCGAGGTGAAGATATGGCACTTCTGAGGCTTTTTATGAAGAATTTTTGATGCTTTGATGCCAACACTCAAGCACTCAAAGCAACTGTCTTGGTCAATCAAGAACAGTAAAATTTGGTGCATTTGGTGCATTAGTAAGATTGGGCCCTATATCGTGCACAATTACCACCATCCAACTTTCTCAGGTTTAGATTCTCCATGCTCGGGGTTTGATTCTCCATGCTCATCTCACCAAAAAAGGGTGTCATACCTCTATGCACAACAACTCCCCATTGGCTCCTTGTTTCTCTCACCAATTTCTCATTCTTTGAGAAAATAGAATTCTACGAGGTGTGACTATCCCTAATGGACGGTAAGAACTCTTCACACGAGAAGAATATTTGGCGAGCCAATGGAAAGCCAATTCCAAATTGACATGTCCCCATTCACTAGAGAATTTGTGAGGAGTGAAGGTGTATGAAGGTGCTATTACACCTTACAAACAAGCTATACTTCTACAAGAGGTTCTGTTCCTGCAGCACAACAACCTCCTCAAACTTTCTCCCATTCACTCACTGTAGACGTAGTTCGTGTCCATGCAAGGCCACTTCCAGACTCAGTAAAGTGATGAATTCAGTGCTGAAGAATACGCTAATTTTGAATTGCATTGTCATCAGTGAACAGTAAAGTCCGAAACGCAGACGAGCTGACTGCCAGACCTAAAGCGAAGGAACGCTGGTACCCTTGAGCCTGCTAGTTGAAGAAGTTTCAAGTGAGAGAGCGAGCGAGAGGAAGTTTTCGAGAACCTAATCCTGAACTTGCATAGAGTTATAAAAATATGACGAAGCAATGAAAGGGCAATGCTAATGAGATTCAGAGTTTGTGTCAATGCAAGGTCTCTTCCAATCCAATGAAGTGATGRATCCAGTGCTGAAAAATACTCTAATTTTGAATTGCATTATCGTTCAGTCAACAGGAAACTTCAACATTCAGACGAGCAGACTGCCAGACCTAACATTAGAAAAAAAGTGTGTTGAATTCAACAAAATCCAGCCCACATGGTATTGTTGTGTTCAACACACTTTTCTTCTAGTGTAAAGTGAAGGAATGCGAGTAACTTACCCTTGAAACTGCTAATTGAAGAAGTTTCAAATGAGAGCGAGCGAGAGGAAGTTTTGGAGAACCTAATCCTAAACTTGCACAGAGTCATGAGATATGACAATGCCAAGTAAGTGACTGTGTTGCTACTGATGGATTCAGTGCTGAAAGATCACTTTGATTTTAAATTGACAAGCAGACGAGCAGACAAGCAGACGAGCAGGTAGACTACCAGACCTGGAACGCAACATCAAAGTGAAACACGAATGAGAGCGAGAGATTCCGAGAACCTCATTCTGAACTAGCATACCGTCAGTAGCTACTTGAAATGGGAGCAGTAAACCCTAATTCCTGTGCTCTGCAATGAACGTGTATTTCAAGGTTCTAGTCACCTACATCAATGTGTGGCCGGATAGCCTCAAGATCCACTTCTCCAATGAATTTGATGTTCGTTGTCAATGGAACCTCTCCGCGTGTAATATCCGCCAGAAGCTCCGACGCATTCTCTAGAATTTCTCTCGCCTCCAGATTCAGAATCGCAGGCACAAGCTCCGTTCTCCGTCCCAGAATATGGCCCCCTCTCAACTTCGCGTCACCGATGTAGGAGCCTCGGTAACGAATCTCCACTTTCAAGTAATCGTAATAGATGCCGACAAAGTTAGGGTTCTTGATCCGCAGGATCACGTCGAGGTTGATGTTGAGATAAACCACGGGGAAGAAGGATCCCGGTTCCTCTTTGCTGTCAATGTTGATCCCGTTCAGCTTCCAATGCTCCAGCTCGACTTTCGGCTGCSATGGCCATAACACGAACGCAGCGCCCGCCAGGAGCAGGCACGAAGACAGTATCAGGATCGGTGCCAAAATTGTCTGTAGCCGAATAACTTGCCGCCGTTGAGGACGGTACAACGGCAGATGGTAATTTCTATCTGATGGCAGCAAGTAGTACCTCACCTCCTCCACAACGACCGGCGGCATCCTCCACTCCTCCTCCTCCTCCGAATTCCCCATGGACCTCAGAAAGACCCTAAATTCCGAATTTTTCAGGTTTTCGAACCAAGCCGAACTGGCTATCAAAGAAAAGGGACAATGAATCCTCTTCAATTCCTTGAAATTCTGCACCGAGGTAATCCCAAATTCGCCAACYCCACTACAGTGCCCCGAATTTTCAAATTCCGCTCTTGAAAACTCTCAACACTTCTCCCTTCTGAAGACCGAAATTGGCCGAAATTCGTCACGCAGCAAGGGTTCAGTGACGACCAGGACCTGTACGGGCGACTGAAGGCTTCTACGCAACGCAAGAGCTATTCACAAATTCCGCGTAGAAGTGAAATCCTTGGTAATAAGACATGCGAGGAATCCTGAACCTGAAAAGAAGCAGGCGTGAAATTCATGGGAAGCAGAATCCAAATTTGGAGGTAGTGTGGCGATGAAGGCGAAGCAAAGCTTTAACTACAGTAACAAGAAATCGATGGAAAAGCGAAGGACAGGCCGTGTGAAAGGTGAAGTAGTTTCCAAATATCCATATGCAGCRTTCAGTGTGAACGCACCGGCAATAGTTCATTATCCTCAATCTGACGGTGCAGCGCAGTTTGGAAGATCAACGTGAGCTAAAGGCCGGACTCGATTTTGTGGGGGGTAAGGAAACACTACTAACTGAAGGTAAGGGCACCCCCAATCCACGAGCGGCGACAGGGACAATGCCGGAATTTTCAAGAGGAGGGAGGCAGAACTCATTCCATTCCTTTGACTTTTATAAGAAATTTGCCCCAATGCGAAGATGGCAACCCAATCTTCAGATGAAATTTTCCACATCATAAAAGAAGAAAGAGAGGAAAGATTCTACATTACAAAAAGACTTTTCATGTAAAAAAAAAGGTAAGGTTCAATATATTGGCACATATAACAATGTTTGAAAAGGTATGACATTTGTGAATCTTCCTATTGTGAACCAAGATGAGGACTTTCATATTTGACCAACTTGTCGGGTTTGGGAAGGAAAATGGCGGACCCAAGAATATTGAAGGACCAATAACAATTGCATTGGGACATGCTTTTAAGAGTTGCCCCATTGCTTGGGCATTGACATGGCGGTTTCCAATTGGATTGGGGTCACTACAAAAGACCTTATATGTGTCACTTTGTAGCTACTATGTATAAATAGGTTACATTTGAAAATTTTCAATATATACTATTAGTAAACAATGACACAAATAGAGTCTATTATACAAAGGTAAGACATTATGCCTACAATTTTTGAATTAGTCTATTACAAGGTTGGAGAGAAATGATTTTTTTGGGTCACATATGGAGAAACAATTTTAAAAATCATAGGGAGGTGCAATCATAAATTTTGTCATGTTATCTCTAAAATCAACCTAGAAAGGCATCTATAATGTTCATTTGACTTATTTGAATTGTTATAATGTTTGCTTGAACTGGTCACAATGCCAAAAGTGCCAACTGCTTCATTTACGCAAAGAAAACATAGTTTAGGTCACCTGCATGACCACAATGGCACCATAATGATGCTAGCATGTGACCATGGAAATGCAAGCATACGAGCCTTGAATATTTGTATTAGTAGATATCCTACAACCATTGAAGGTGCATATAATATAAACACTTGTAATGTAGGTACTCTATAATCATGGAAGGTTTTTTTATCAAGGTTTTTATAACATAGACACCTATAATATAGGTGTATAGTCTTCTAGGTTCATTTGCTTATGATTCTAGGCTCATGTAATAGCACCCCTCATAATATATGCAAGAAACAATTAGATATCTTCTTGCAAAGTTTAAGAATTTGCTATAATTGTAATGAGTACTCAAAAATGTTTTTGGTCTTTTTTAAGGTGACTTTAGAAGGTATCATTGTTTTGTTTTCATGAATAGTCTTATCTATGGAGTTGACTATTCCCTACTTTTAGATTAGTGTCTCACTTACATGAACCTCAATATTAGGGTGGGGATTTGGAAGACAATGTTCATATACAGGAAAATCACTGATAATCCTCAAACCTTTTGAAAAAGGATCCAAAAAAACCCTTCCCCAATGATAGGGGTGTTTATATAAGCCATGTATTCTTTATACACATTATTTACATTAGGAGGAAAATCAAACCTCAAAGGGACTACTCCCCTTTGAGGGGTTCCCCTTAATGGAACTCTCAATCCTTTGAAAGATAGTGACCAGTGGGGCTTTCTTTTTTGGCTTTTTGGTGCCAGATTGCACCAGAAAAAAAAATGTGGCTAAAAAAGGTTATAAAAAATGCCAAAAAAATTGGATGAAATCGCCTGGCAACTTTGAAATTAAAAAATATATTAGATGAAATCGCCTAATTGTGGATGAAAACCATACTATACATCCAATAAGTGGATGAATGTTGCAATTTGGAGCACCACTATAACATTTTATATTGCCACAATGGCACTTCTTCATAAATGAAAAAAAAAGCCCTGGTGACCACTATTCATGAATAGTGGCACATTTTAAAAAATATCATAAAATCATGAATTTTTTAATATAATAAAATATAATAAAATAATATTAAAATAACAGTCCAAAAGATAGAAGTCTGACGTGGTTGTACTAATGCCAGCATTCTCTGCTCGTTCTGTGTTGTCTAGAACTCACAACCCCTTTAACCCCTAAAGGACCAACATGCGTTTTTTGGCAACATAAGTTTTTTGGGTAGGTACGTGTGATTGGAGATTTGCATATTTTGGGCTGAAATTTTAATGGAATGTTGGGACGAGGAATATCTTTCATATGCACAAATTTCATGACATTCGAAAATATAAGTCAAAAGTTATTGCATAATATGTGGTTTGTTTCTCAACTCAGGCAGTCCTGGCAGATTTGAAAAAATCACTTTTTTAAGAAATAAAAATTTGAAATTTGTTCTTCAGATTTATATGTCTTCCCAAATTTCCAATTTTTAGATTTAAAAAAAAAAAAATTTCCCTATTTTTTAAAATTAAAAAATCAAAGTGACCTATTTTCATGAGATTTTTTACTTTTCTAGTTCTCCTACTTAGAGAATTTTTCTATACTTTTCCTTCCTAGGGTACCTTCTTCTTGAAAGAATATGCATTAAAAATATTTTTTCAATTTTTTTTCTAATTATACAGTACTCTTGAAAAAATCAGCAGTATTGGGCAAAACGCTACTAAAACCGGTCAGTCTTTCTTGCAATGACCCTGAAAATCCAAGTAGGTTCCTATGAAGTCAATTTTGATTAGAAGTTCACAAAATTTTGATACACGGTATAATCATATATTCCTTTAATAGCAATGTATTTTTTTAATCGGATGCTCGGATCGAAAGTTATGCTGTCCTAAACTTTTTGGATAGCCCGGGCAATTTGGGCGTGTTTTGCTAAAACCCTCATTGACTTTTGAAATTGTTCATATATGTAACTAATAAAATATGGCATACCATTATCTCGCAAAAAAAAATTCTAGATCTCAAATTTCATTCAAAACAGAATCAAATTCTGTTAGTATTGGGATGATTTTGAGAAAGAAAATATATTCTTTCAACCTTAAACTCACCCTTAAAAGACAATACAAGTCCAAGGGGCATTTCGAAAGTCAAAACCTCAATTTTCACATGGTTCTTGAAATTAAAGTTTTTAGAGTCTACCATGATAATTTAGCTGATTAGCTCCAATAATCTATTTTTTGTTCCATTTCAAATTTTTTCAAAATTATTATATTTGTAATTTTTATGAAGCTTCAAAGATAGTATCCTAAAAGCAAAGAAACGACTATTGTATTGTTGGTCCATCCAACCTTCTTGCTCTATCAATGTATCAAAAYTTGGCAATTTAAAACACTTTTCTTCTTCCTCTTATCCTCCATCTATTACGAGTTAAATCATTCTTGTCTACGTTGAAGATTCACTTTTCACTATGATAAGTGCAACCGATAATATCACCACTTGAAATGAACATAACATTRTTTCCAAATGAGTCTAGGATCCCTTTCGCATCCTTTAAAAGGGGCCTCCCTTAGTGAACATAATTGTCTTATTATGGCTCTTCAATCAATTTCAATCCGTGCACTAAATGATAAGTCCCTCCCATGCATCTGAGAAGGTATTATATTTTCCCACCATACCATGAGGACGATCATTGTATGGTCATCCAATGTTATAAATACATTTTGCTTATAGAGGAAGAACTCCAACCAATATTAAGGTTGATGTGGGTTAAGAATTTGTTCATCTTATATCCCCTACAATAGTTCAAAGAACATGAATACACCCCATGCATTTTAGGTCATGCGTTGGGTGCACATATCTCCTTGAATTTCAATCACATGGATTGCACGTGTCTATTAATCTGATAATGATGCAAGGTTGTCAAACAAACGTACCAACAGTTATTGATAGTAGACAAACTCAAAAGTTCTTCATGCTCACCTATAGTAGTTACTATGGGAACTCTGGCAAGTTGAATTTAATTGTCAAAATGAGGCACACACTAGCTGCCCTTCCATAACGTTGCAATACTAATTTACCTTGTAATAGTCTTCTCTACGTTGTTAAGGTATTATGCCTCCCTAAATGTTAGAGAATTTTTTTAATTGATTATAGCTTTTTGGACTTTTGACAAATGAATAAACTATCTTCTTGAAAGAGAGAACACGTACACTAGAGACAAAGTAAGTACATGGACTTCCCAATGCACTTGGTCTCAACCTATAAATGCCATGTGAAGCACTTAGTCTAGCAAAAGTTTGATCTAGTTTCAATATGCTTTTCAATTTGCTTAAATTTTGAATGATATTCAAACTTTTGCTTTAAGATATCTTTTACTTTGTAAACCTTGCCTTTTATTTACAAGTCTAACTTTATATTCCGGAGTAATACTTTAAGATACTTATATAAATTTGCAATGCTCAATATTATATAAAGCCACATTGTTTTAGATATAATCAACATCCTATTTTTTATTATCTCAATAAATGTGGTCTTTATTGAAATTTCAATCACCTTCATCTACTTTCACCCTAGACTTAACCTAATTTCATCCAAAATTCATCCAATTAGTGTGAGGAGTTTCGCACTTCTCAGAGTCTTGCCCTAATTGAATTCTTCCGAGTACTGTAGTCACAGCACAGTCAGTTCCTAAGACCATTTCAGGATTCCTCTGGCATATCCTGTCTTCCGCCCGCCAGCCCGCCATAGCCAAAAAGCGTAATTTCAAGTGTGTGTGTCGACGCAGCCTCAGCTGCAGCTTTCTCACGTTCTGTCGATTTCTCGCCATCCTCAGCTTCTCAAGCAAGCAGAGTTAAGGTTGTTTCTCGTTTTTCGCTCGCCACAACGATATCTAAAATGACCTGTGAGGGTAAGGACGTGGTGAAAGTGAGACGTCAATTGTGCCGTGTCTGCGCGAATGCTAGAAGAGTTTGTGTTTTGATCTTATGAGCTAGCGTTCTTCAGGAATTGCGCTTGTTGCGATGGTATAGAGCATGATCCGAGGATTAGTTTCATCATTGTGCCGTCCGCGCAAATTCTTTTGGAATTTGCGTTTCTTGTGAGCATGCTTCACGAGCAAGAGGCCTGTCGATGTCTTTTTGCAAGTTCTGTATGCTGTATATACTTCGTGACCTGTGAGTTGTAGGAGGCGAGGTATGTTAACTGCGCCGTCCGCGCGAATTTTGTGAGAATTTATCGAGAGTAGCGTCAAGAGTTTCAGAGTGCCTGTGAATTTTCTTTTGCAACGGTACATTACATCCATGARTTGTGAGGCTGAGGAGGTGGCGAAAGCGATTTCGATCGCTTGCATCTCCGATTCTCGCTCTTTGTGTGTTTCTTGTGCCCTTGCGTCAGGTCTTGTTGCAACCATACGCTACATGATCTGTAAGGGTGAGGAGGTGGCGTAAGCGATTTTGATCGCTTGTGTCGTCTGCAGGCGCCAATTTCTCTRCGCTTTTTGCGTTGGTTGCGCGGATTTTATAAGGAGTTGCGTCAAGAGCTTTGGAGTGCGTGTCGTGCAAAGATGTATAGTGCGGCGAGGGCCGTTGGCAGGAAGGGTCTGGCTGGGTTTGCTGGCCGCGGACCGTTCCGTGCAGTTTCGGCGCTACGGAACGGTGACGTATGCACAGGCCAGGGATTGAGCTTAATTGCGGGAGAATTGGCAGCAGGTGAGTGTGGAATGTGACTAGTCGATTCTTGTTGACGCTTGAGGTTGCTGAAAAGTGTTACTTTTGTTTGAATTGGACAGCGAGTCCCAGAGTGATCGAGAGATTACGCGCAGGCGAACTCTTGGATGAACTGCGTCTTGTGTAGAGAAGTGTTGTTTGGAGACGRATGATGTTATGCAGGGAGAAACAAGTGAAGTCCTGTTTGTTTCGATCATTTCATTGTCTCTAATTTGTAAGAGAATTTTKTGACTTCCATTGCTTGTCCCTGCACGAGGTCCGTGAATGTTCCTATATTGAATCGTTCTTGTGCGTCGATGTCAGAATTTTTACCCCTCTTTTGTTGCGAAAGTTAGTGAGCTGTGATAAACCTTTTGAAAATTGCATGCGGATGGAATGCTTGGACTTCTTTGTAAGCTGTAGAGTTTGTAATTTATTTTTGTAACTGAAGTCTAGTGAGAAACTGCATTTTTTTTCTTCAAAATAATGTGGTTGTGTAGAGAACCTATTATTTASATTTGCCTCGACTCACGACTCTAGTTTTGCGCAGGCTCCAGAGCCTCGTCATCATTTGCTGATGTAAAGGAGCTTTTGGAGACGTCGTATGTGGCTGGTGGAATTGACCCGGCGACGGGTCTTCCTTCAACGCGTCGTCAAGCAAGGGTTTCCGTGGCCTCTACTGGTGAGTTACCGAAGTGGGCACACGTTRCAACGCGGGGCGAGCATTCGAGTGCACTAGCCGTTGAAGATGATAGCATGGAGGATTTTGTTGAGGTCGGGCACAAGCTTGCAGATGCGGCCCGAACAATTATCATGAAGTACTATAGGTCTGCTTTTCAGATCATCGACAAGGAAGATTTGAGTGAGTGTTCTTTCCTTTTCTTGTATATGGAAATTCTGGTAGGRTCGAGCATCTTCTATGCCAAGTTTTTCCCAATGTTCTGATTTGTAAAGTAACTAGGATGAKTTTTTTTTACTGTGGTTGCATTAYTCCAGATGATATTTCCCCAATTTATGGTTTTCACATGGAACCTTTAGGCTTGTTAGCACTCTCATTGGAGTGGTCCGCAAAATCTTAATGGTTTTGTTCTTTCTCTGACTCATGCTGTTAGTCCCAGATGAAGGTTTTGGAATACTTGCACAAGGCGTGCACATGTGCGRAGACGCAATATTTATTACACAACACCCTGTAGGATAGAGATTAGTACATGTCCCTTGCCATYGCTAGTTGACTAATTTTGATGGTGAGCAGGTCCAGTGACGATTGCCGATCGGGAAACTGAGGCAGCTATGTGCTCACTCTTATCTCAGTATTTTCCCTACCATGCCATGTAAGTCCTCTTTACCGAAAGTGACTCACTAAAATACCCATCACCACTCAGATGTCTAAGTTAATATTATTRACAACTCAAACTTTAAATCTGCATTCAGGATGAAATCAAGCTTTCGCTAATACTGAATTGTGTAGTAGTGTTTTACATATTTGCGAGTCAAATGATAATTAAGATAATAAAGAATTCCTTGCAAACAGATAAAAGGAACCATGTTTGTCATCCTAAGTGTCTAGATCATAATGTGTAATTTGCTAAGGATGTTTGAGAGTGGGGAGAGCGTGCTAGAAGCTAATAGCGAGGTCACCTGACAGATTTGGAGAGGAAGGAGGCTTGACGATGCCTGAAGGAGGCTCTGACTATGTCTGGGTTTTAGACCCCATTGATGGCACTAAGAGCTTCATCACTGGTGACCACAAAATCTTTCTTTTTTCATTGATGTCTACCTTCTCTTTGCACAATAGTGCATAGGATATTGGCATCATGTCACATAACCTAATCCTCAGAATCAGGCGATTCCAAGATCCTCGCGAGTAGATGTCAAAAAAAATATGAAACCTARAGGCTCTGCAAATAAGCCACTGATTACTGGATGTGGGACTGCAGGGAAGCCAGTCTTCGGAACYCTCATATGTCTGCTCTACAAGGGCACTCCGGTACGTGCTGAATTACCAGTGGTTTTGTGTAGGAATTGTCATCATGGACGTATTATACTGCGTGCTCTAATATGGAGTGTCCACCAAGTGATTTTTTGGGATTCTTGTAACTTAAAGTAGATTCAATTCTGTGATTGGTACTTTTCCAATGAGTTCCTTTTCGTCCAATCAGTTTGTTTAGCAAGTCTCACAAACATTCTCAATTCACGTCGCTTCTTTTATTTGAAGTTTTCTAAGAATTTGGAATATCAGGTTCTTGGCATCATTGATCAGCCTGTCCTAGGGGAGCGGTGGGTTGGAGTTCAAGGCCAAGTCACTACCCTGAATGGCCGTAGGGTTAGAACGCGGTCTTCCACAGCGCTTCTTGGAGATGCATACATGTATGGATTCTCTTATTCTCTTCGATTACCCTTGAAGTGTTCGCAAGTCACGGACACTCTCTACCTTGGTGGTTGAGGACTTTTGTTACTGTAATAGTTTCATGATCAGTTAAATACTTCAAATGTGTAAATAAGGTCGTCTTTCTACTTATCCAAGTCATCTTTGCATTCCTCTGGCCAACAGGTATTCAACCAGTCCTCATATGTTCTCTGGAGAAACAGAGAAGGCCTTTGCGCGAGTTCGGGATGAGGTATTTAACTTTTAGAGGTTTGACCTTTGTAGTTTTTATCAAATTACAATCCAATTTTGACTACAATTCCTCTCAAATACCGACGAATCCATTAGATTGAGACCTATACATTTTTTCCTCAAGCGATTGATGTTTCATGCGGCAGGTGAAAATACCCTTGTACGGCTGCGACTGCTATGCTTATGGTCTGCTTGCRTCCGGTCACGCAGATTTGGTTATAGAATCTGGACTGAAGGTATTCAAAAGACTTTTCAATCAATATCATGTTTTGTCTTATTGATAACGGAATTCGTTGATGCATTCAAGATTCTGATGCAACGGCAGTGCTTTGCAGTTAGTTTTTCGTAGCATTTTCCTTTAATCAGTTGCACTTGCATCAGTTGGATTCTTAATTCATTTATTGCATTGGTTGTTTTTTGATGYAACAGCCATATGATTATTTGGCTTTAGTGCCGGTGGTCGAGGGTGCTGGTGGAATGATTACGAATTGGAGTGGAGAAAGTCTTAAATGGTTACCTGAAATTGGTATCATTTCTTGCCTCAAAAGTTCTGCATGAGTAGCTCAGTTCTGGGAAATGACATTGATAATTTGCTATTGAGAGGAACTGCATTGATAATATCTAAATCTCGATTTGTAGTTCTAGGACCGAGTGTTTTTTTTTGTGTCATAAAAAAACCTTGATGTTTGCATCCATCATCCATCTTCCTCAGAAGGTTCGATCGTAGGTTTCTCGTCATTTTCTGTAAATTTTTAATTTGAGTGCTGGTTATGAAGTCTACTTCTGGTTTTGCTGTTAGTAATAATATATTTTGTAGTCTTTCTATACTGGATCCAGCTAGCATTCTSAGGAGAASTGTAGTACATATTCATTACCCATACCAGCTAATAATCGGAGTTCCCATCTACAGAAATGTGACATTGTTTTCCTTGATGCTAGTACGTGTTTATGGGAGTTTTTTGGGTGGTCACTGAACACCGAATCCTTATGGTTGCTACAGGAGAACACAGTATTGGAGTACTGGCAGCTGGAAGCAGAAGTTTACACAAAGCTGCTCTTTCTCACTTGCTTGGGGAGCGCCACGCATGAGATGGCCAACATGAGAATTGACTTAAGTCGACCAATGCTTGTTATATATTGCTCTTGAAGCATTAGGGTAGCGCTGCTGCGATCTCATTTTTTAATTAGTGCAAAGTTTCAAATCATCATCATTATATTGTAAAGTAGTGTTTGTTCGCATCAAATTCTTATTYGARCATAATTCTGACCATGTWCTGTMTGGTAGCTATATAGCCTAGTAGTAGCATATGCAGTTTGAATTCATTCATATAGTTCGAACTGGTAGAATATTATGAAGAAAGAATGCCCTTGTCACTTAAGACTCTTGTTCACCAATTAGCCAATGACGATAATGGACCAATGCTTACTTAACATCAGGTGTAGCTATGGTTGTGAGATGGAATGGACAATGTCAATGTCAATGAAGGTAATGGCGATAGCATAGATAGATAAATCTATGTCGGTAATCTACAGGAACACAATACATACTTGGATGTAAAGATCTAAGTTCTACCAAGGATGTTAGTACTAGCCCTTATCTTTTTGGCACCACGATGCTAGATTGCACCATTTCAAAATAAATGTCTACTTTTTGTCAGATAAAAGTAATCTTTTTTTGCTAGAGAATTGTCATTTTTATTTAAAATATGGATTAAATAGCCTAAGTTGGATGAAGAAGTGTATGAATTTGATTGTAAGTGCTTTTTGGACCAAAAGATGGATGTATGAAGAAATAAAATGCTCCACCAAAAAAAAAGGGGGTGGTGGTTAGGTAAGTACCATACCAACATGTAGATTGTAGAGTTAACTAATTTGCAGTAGTTATCTTTTTGGTAGCCCATACTCCACCAAAATCACCAAAGCCCTTTTGCAAAAGAACCCAACTATCTCTAACCAAGGCATAATGGTGGCAAAATAATGCAAGTATAAAACCTATGAAATCACAAAATTGAGCATGAATTGTATGTGCGAAAGTGCAAGTAATACATGAGAAACAAGGCCACTAGAGGGCTGTTTCAGGCATGTTTCCCTTGTTGTTCTCAATGCAATGATGGAACGGCTGGCTGCTGTCAGAAAGTAATTACCAAAAAAAAAAAAAAAAAATTGGGATCTTGAAATGTGAAAATAAAAGTTTTTTTTTTTTTTTTTTTTTTTACAAAAAAATAAATCTGACGTGATATTCGCTTTGCCACGTCAAGCTGCTGCTGCAGTGTTGCAGGAACGCAGGAACGCAGCAGCGAACTTGCAGCCCTCCTTGAGCCTCAAAAAGCATGTAATGGATCCCTATCAAGATCATGTTATTTAATCCTTAAGTGCTCTGACATCCTTAATTTGGATGATGAGCAGAGGGCTTGTAGATTATGTTTTGTTCAACTAACTTCTCATTCATCCAATGTAATACTTGAATGTTGAAAAGACAACTTTCCTTTATGACCAGTTACATGAAATTGGGGTGAATGACATTTCTGTACAAAGATATAAGCAAAATAGTGCCAAAATTCAAAAAAGGTTTAAGGCATCTAACGATTAAATGTGGCTACTAAGGCACTGTCAAAGGTATGTCCAAAATGTGTAAAACTGGTGATTTGGCTTGGCCACTCTAGTGACTTCCGTATATTGAACACACAAAACATGGAGTTGTGAAATAGATGACATGCATTTGAGAGAATTCAATGTACGCCAATGCACCTCCTCACTCAAGATGCGTGCTTCCTCTGCAGGATTCTTCTTCTGTGTATCACTTGCCATTCATTAGCAACTTGATTTAGTACAACTTGGCATTTTATCTAATAATCTTCTCGAGCATGTTGGCTCTCAAAGGTTAACTACTGTAGTTCATGTCTGTTTTTTCACATGACCATTAGGGTTTGACGTAGGGTTTTGAAGTGATACCTAATAGCTACCTAATACTACAAAAAACATGCTCGTGAAGATGAAGCAGGTCAATGTGAATCATGTCCATGATGCAAAGTTCAATAAAAAAGATAAGAAAAACACACGAGATTGTTTGGACTTGGTTATAAGCACTGCAGCTGAATAATTTAAAAGAAAAAAAAGACTGTGACTGCCTATCTACAGAGCATTGGCGAGAAGGATGGCTTCCTGACAATGGTTCCTGGCGCTGTCGAGGCGTTCCAGCAAGGTGGATTCCTTCTGAGCAGCACTAATGAGTTTCATGTCCATCTCCAGCAACCTAGTAACACGAATAACTTCAAACAGAAGCTGCTCGTTAACTTGGTCTTCCTGCGTGAGAGTCTCAATCTCCTCCTGCACTCTTTCAATTACAGCACTACCTGTAGCAATGAACGGGTAGTGCCAAGTTATAGTCACACGACAGACAGGCGAACTTAACATTCAGCTGACTGGATTTATAAACCTTATGAAAAATCTGGATGAAAATTGCCTATAATTTGTAAATGTGCTAAGTTTCTGACAGTACATTGCTGAGCGACTGAATAATTTTGCAAGAAAACAACTAACTGACCTGCAGCTGCTACASTGGCGCCACTCCCAAATGGTCTGTCCAGAAGCCCCTTGAAGACAGATAACATTCTCGCAACAATTTCCCCGTTKCCCTTGTTGATGGGAATCGGTATGGTTCTTTCAAACCCTAAACCTGCTCCGGCAACGTCGCCTTCTCCCATTCGAGCTGCTTCTTCCAATCGAGGACCTTCGTCATCACCTCCTGCACATGAAGTAGTGATACTAAAGCCCTCAGGAGCCTGATCCTGTCTCCTATTCCCAAGAGCAACTCATCTATTCATATTCTTGGTTGAGTTTCAATTAGCAAGTCATGTAAACTCGACTTTGCTAAATGTCTATGGAATTGTTCATTGATCTTTGAATGGAAATGGGTTAGAGTATCGTCCCTGYGATTGGGGTCTACAGCCTCCCACTTTGAMTGATTGCGTAAGAAATCATTGTAAATACTGAGAAACAAATTGAGAAAACAACTTGCTCTCAAGAGAGTTTGGTTCTAGCACCCAAGCGGATCTCTCCAGTGAGCTCTATACTAACCTCCCAATGAAAGCGCACTCCTATATATGCTTAAAGTGACGCAAATAGCTTATTCTACCTTTTGCAAGGGTGAAGCAAACCCTAGGGTTTAAGCCCTAACATGCATCRAATAAGAGAATTTCATAATATGCATCCAAGACGTTGATTGCACTACCTCGTTYGTAYAATAAAAACCTCTCAAAKTTCCGAAAGTCGCCAAGAGATCTSCCTACRATCACACTCTAAATAYTGGTTCAAGTGCTTAAAAGTGACACAAATATAATCCTCCACCTTAAATGGCGGTGAAAGAAAACCCTAGAGTTTAAGACCTCCCTCACATCAGTCAAGAGAATTTCCGGAAATCAAATCAAATCGGTAAAATTTACCTTCTTCAAACAACAGAGCCTCTCGGATTTCTTCCTCGGATACGCCAGCCACGTAAGGGTAGCTTGGRGGCTCAACCTCATTAGGCTCGGGCTCTGCGTCCCGGAGGTCGGTTACATTGACCGTCTCGCTGTCGACACCTTCTTGTGACTGTGCATGCAGCCTCGTCCTGTCTCCTCTCCACCTGGTAGCAAAGAGCTCAACCTTGATGCAAGAGGATGATGATGCTGGCCCGAACAGCGTCGACGAAATTGAACGCACCGGAAGGCGATGGAGAGGAGTCGCAGCACAGAGGTAGGACGAAAGGAGCTGCATTGTTCTGAGACCTCACTAATTGCTTGTAGCAGAAAAAAAAATTCTCACCAGAACATTGTCAAGTGGTGAGTGCAAGAGAGAGTATCCACTCAAAAAAGAATTCTCTAACTAAAAGGAGAGGCAAAATTTCAGACTGCCCTTGGGGATTCAGGGTCACTGAAAGCAAAATTCTCGTAAGGAGAGCTGGAAACAACGACTAGGAAGATATCCGAACTGMAATCGCTCACGGAGGAGAGTCACGGAGGTTTCGCGAAGGAAAAGCTCTGCTTCTGAACTCCAGCAAGCTCACGCTCCAAATGAACCTAATTACTGTGAAGCTACTTACTCATCAAACTCAAATTCTGTGCAAATTCTGTGTGTGAGGAACACTCTCCATCCTCCACGAAAAGAGTTCGGGAAGGCAATGGATGATGAGGCAGGGAGAGGAACGGCAGTTTGTAGAACTGAACGTATCACCTTGGCTGTGACATTAAAGAGGTCTAAGAGTTTATAGATGAGACATTGTTGAGATGAGGATTGGATGAGAATTGGATGAATACGGGATGGATTTTGGATGAATCTCCAGGGCCTCTCACCAGCTTGAAGCCGTGAGAGCGGCGAGTGTGTTGCTGCAGCTGCGGAAGGATAAACCTCGCAAGCGCCACTGTACGTCCCTTTTTCCGAATTCCAATCCCTGACGCTCAATCTCGTTTTATCTGCCTTTCACATCTCAGATTGCGTTGCGAAATTCTTTTCTTCTTACTGTGTTGAAGAGATTGATTGCATTTTCCAAGGCAGAGCAGAAGAAATCTCCTCAAAATCGCGAATTGGAATTCCTGCGCACARAATGGCAGCCGTCGTTGGTAGTAACGTAGGCWGCTACCGCGGCTATGGCAGCCTGGTTTCTTCGGGCGTCAGCCTCAATAGATGCACTTCACTCTTGCCTAGAAATTTTGCTCCGAATCTAAWGCGACACTCTAATAAACGAAATCCCTCTAGAGGATTATTGAGAGTAGCTGCGTCGATRCATTTGGATAGTGTGAGTGAGCTTTACGACCTAGCCTCGAGTTCTCTCTATTTCCTGTCYGAGGAGATAACCGATGGGCCAATTGAGCTCCCTCCGGAGCTTCTCGACCCGCTGGCAATCCCCGAGGCGTCCCCGTTGCAAGTCGCGGCAAGCGTCGTTCTCACAGGGTTGATCACTGTGCTCCTATTCCGCGCCATCCGACGCCGTTCGAAACGGGCGAAAGAAATGAAGTTTCGGTCCACTGGCGAAGCGAAAACGGACCTCAAGGAAGATGCGCGCAAAGCGGCGATGGCATTGTTGAACAAGACGTCGGAAGTGGAAGGCCCTCCTCCAAATGCACTGCAAACGCTCTTTGGCGCCGCGGTGGCCGGTGCCATTGCGCTTGTGCTTTACAAATTCTCGGCTAACGTGGATGCAGGATTCTCAGGCAAGGCGGTGTCGTTGAACTATTCTATCCGCAACTTGACGATCACCGTGCGCACCATTATCACGGGCATGTGCTACTTGGCTACTTTCGTCTTCGCTGCGAATTCCATCGGCCTGACGTTGCTCTCCCTCCAGCTCGCTCTCAACATTGGTGSACCATCAGACGACGATTCTAAACCTAAACCTAGCGACTCCAATTCGGAGCTCGAGAGGACGAATTCCATAGAAGATGATTCCTCTTGAGCAAGCGAAGCTCTAACTGTTGCGAACTTCTAACTGTTGCGAACTTCTGTAAGATTCTTTTCCATTTTGCTTTACGAGGATGAAAATATTGTAGGTTTTGACACTAATGCACAAGAGACAGAGTTTCTGAATTATTTAAGCTTGACATGTAACAAGCAATTTGCCGCGTTCTACATAAAGTTTGAGAATTACTTCAAATTGCTGTTTCTCATCTGATTGTTTCCTGATTGTTTTGCTTTTTACTGTGCTTGCTCTGCAACATTTCGAATTTCAGAACAGGAAACACAGTTCTACTCGATAATATGAGCAGTGTGACGATTACAAAGTGGTGATGCTTCATGAGTCTTAGAGTATCGTAACCTGTAGCTAAATTAGACCTAGCAATACATTCCTTTGTCAAACATAGCTGAAACTCAAACTTAACATTTTCTTGTATTCAGCTCCAATCACGCTTAGCCATCTTCTATTCAGGTAGAATCCTGGTAAATGTTCATGATCTTTTGAAATTAGCCTTTTGTTTTACACGTTTTTCATTAATATATTGAATTCAGTATTTGAAGGCAMAATCAAGGCCTAATGAATCATCASTTTTCTAAAGTTRCACAGTCCTGGAACACAAGTCCGGTTTTGTGCGCATGGTAATGTGTAATTGCAGTTGAAAGGATGCAAGCCCAACACTATTCGAGAGTGTCGGCTGCCTGTTTCACACACCTTACAAAAACAGGTATTTCTACTGAGACATCTTCAATGATAATGGCTACAACTTGGAAGCCATTTGTAACTACAGTAGCGATTTGAGTGTAGACATAGTGGTGTTCTGCCATGAATAGATGCCACCAGCATGTGCTTACCGAAGTTTTTATCAGCGTAGCATTCAGAAATCTAGCCAACCGGCAGGACAAAGAAGTCGGAGAAGAATAGAATGGTTTGGAATATTCAGTAAGGTTGTATCACCCAAAATCAAAGTGTATTGTCACACAATCATTGTTGTGTGTTGGGGGACTCTCATTTTTTTAAACATAAAAACAAAAACAAATTGTAAAAACTTGGATGAAAGTCCAAAACCAGAATGGAATGGAATATGCAAAAGTTGTACAAGGTCAAAGATGAATTGGTAGATTCTCTAGTTTCAATGTCCTCAATGTTGAACACTGTGCAACAACATCTACTTATTTACTTGATTTTGTAGGACATGCTTTTGGAAATATGACTCTTTTTAGTGATCCTACCTTAGTTGAGCTTCCATCATTGATGAGCATTATCTTTGATCAAACAAAGAACATGTTTTTATGTCTCCAAGAAGAACTTTGGTTTCTTTTTGAGACTAGTGTGAGTTATTCCCAATGTAAATAATTAGGTAGCCATATGGTCAAAAGGAATTGTTTCCACATATGTAGTTCAAATATATCATCTTAGGAGGTTAAGGATGGTAACAAAGTATACTATTCAATTAACTCAAGTAGTGGTAGAGGTTGAATAGCACAAGCCCCACTTGTACTAATGGAATGTCATTTGACGAAATTTTAATAAATCTGCTCTAATCTATGTGAGCAATTGGATCAAATTTACATGAAAGATGAATAATTATTGATGAATGTTCATCAGCAATCATAGTATTTGGAATATCAACATGAAAATAGTGAAAACCACATTATATTGATTTTATCTAAAATATAATATTTGTCTCGTTAGTAAATTTACAAAATCCTAAATTTGGTAAAAGATTAGTTTGTGCTATATTTGCAGATCCACTAATTCATTTGCATTAACAAAAGTAATAAAAAGAAGGAATTATAAACTATAATTGAACAATACAAATATGCCCTAAATGTACCATAATCAAGTATTATCTTTCCAAACAAAATTCTACTTTTAATTTAACACTCGAGGAATAAAAGGCTTATCTACTTGAAAATATACATATACAAATTATTATGTAAGGATGGATGATTGCAAAAAGACTTCACGTTTAAGGCTCAAAAACCACATTTTTTGGCCATAGGACTAGCTTCAATGATTGTAAAGTACCTAACTTATTATTACCTAACTTAAGCTCAAGACTCCTAGACTCACTTTTTTAGGCTCACACTAATAAAGTAAAGGTACCCATAACCGATCAAATAAGAAATTCTAGACATGATCTAGGGTAGTGCTAGGCAAAGCAAATATTTTCAGAGGTGCATTGACWRAAATGATGGAAATTGCAAAAAMWTTGGTAATTTTAYYTCTTRCAATGAAATTACTATGAATTTTRAAARGCCAAAGTTGGGCTTGACCCATGATCCATCTAGACTCATCCAATTCCGATCATTCAAGAACTACTTTCTTGCTCACTTATGTGTCATGAACTTATTGTTCTAAACCTTGAAAAATAAAAAAACATACATATCAAAGACAAAATGGAATTCCGTTCCATCCTTGGTAGGAAATACGCCATCCTAATGATTGGTTATGGGGCACCGATTAGTAATAGGTACCTCTACCTTATTGTTGCCACGTTTAGACAATTATTGAGTGCTTTCACTTGTACATACTATAACACGTATTGAAGGCATCTCAATACAAAAATCATCTATTTTATTTAGTTTTGGTTTTTTCACACACCTCTCTAGTACTTATAAATAAGATCATTTGATCCTAAATAATAAAAGAAATTTATACTCTTTACAATATTAACCCCTACATGACATTTGCCTATTTGGAAGGCAATCAATAGAGAATTAGTAATCTCCTAAAAGCACTCAATTAGAAGCAAATTCAAGATAGAAACCACATAATTGCAATTATTGTACAGCAATGAGGCTTCAGTCATGGCTCAAAATAGAACAGAACAAAAGAACTTGCAAACAATGGCTCATTGATCACTCACAACTCCACTTCAATTTTCACAAATACATTTTCCCATTTCTTGATTTGCTTTATATTGAGTTGATTAAGCTCAGATTGACAACAAACTACCCACTAAGAATCCATCGCGTTCACAGATTCTCAAGAATAATTATTTTTTCCCACTAGGATACTTTTAAGGTAGGAACATCCAAAAGAGCCACTTGACTATATGACCTCATTAAATACATCTCCTAAACCAAAACATACCTATTGTTGGAGAAATGATTTTAGAACATTTATTAAAAAGAACTCTAATCCCCTCATAACTTTTGTCCAAATGGTGCATATTTTGGTGCATTGAAACCTCCTTTTCTTTTTTCGAAATACATTAGAATTTGATCATCCTAGTAACAAAAACTATGAACAATTTGAAAAAAAAGAAAGTGACAGGTTTAAGTGTCCCTACTTGAGACATGTTAGGCTCTTCCAATGGCCATCAATAGCATGCCACAATCAATGTCCCCATGGGTTTGTGACCTTTCCCCTTTCCCACAATCAAGCTTCATCAGTCCTCCTCAAAACTTTGTCACGAGAATATCGTCTTTGCTTTGCATGAAAATTGCCATGCCTCCCCGCTTCTGTAGCACACTCTTCCTCTTCTTACAATGATCCTTTTCTTGCCAAGAAAGCAAATCGCTTTCTTCTTCTTTTAGAATCRAATCCATGGCGTTCAATCCTGTTTCTGGGTTGTAGTATCCGAACTTCCAAATGTAAGCTCATTATGGACAACAGCGATGTGGTTCAGACTCTTTGGAATGCTTGCAACGCTCTTTGCAATGGGGAGGGATGGCTTCTGTATGGAAAAGACTGATGCTGCGTTCGTTTGTGTGTGATTGATTATTTGGGTTTCTGGAATCTTTTTCTGGWGGAGAATTGAGTAATGTTTTCCATTTGGGTGTTTTGTTGAGAAATTCTTTGGAGTTTTGTTGGTCTGTAGAGATTGAGTATCGGAGTGGGCTTGTTGGTCTGTGAGTTTGAGTATCGGAGTGAGTTATTAGGTTACAGTTTGGAATTGGATTCGGATTTCGTAGGTTTAGGGTTTTGAGGGATAACGGGGGTTGTGGATGTTGTTGTCGTGATGGTGTTGTGGTGATTTTGCTGGAGGGTTTTGCACGGAGATTTTCGTGTTCGGTAGCACTCTGGATTCATTTAAAAAGGAGTAGCTTACTGGTTTGCGTATWCGGAAGCCGTCACCATGAGTTTCTCGGCAGAAGAAACTGTGTTTTGGTAACAATTGCTAATGTTGTGTTCTGGTAACGATGGCGATATGGAGTATCAATTCTGTTTTCGTGTTTGTTATGATATAGCGAAGGGATGGCTTAATATGGAGAATTGGACGAAATTCCTTCTGATTCTGAAATATATTTCGGAATAGGTGAGAACCAGCTTAATTTCTCTACAATGGCCACGTTTACTTGACACTCTATTGGTTTCATGAGGAAGTGGGCCTCTTTTGTCACGTTGGTGTGCAGTATTCCTTCACTTCTCTTGGGTTTTCTTGCATGCTCTGCATGTGGAGAGTGTAAAGACGCTTCAGTGAGAGCTTGGCCTTGTAGCCTTTCCAGGAGAGTTCTGTCATTCGGGAAATTGTGGTAGAGGAAAGTTGAACAGGCTTTTGCGCTGAAGGAATAAATTCTACCAACTGGTTTAGGGTTGGACAACTCTTGGAAGGTGGAGTCGAAATCTGGGTCACGGAAGAAGAGGCAAGCAGGGAAGAATGGACTTACCGTCCATTAGGGATGCGTTTAATCGTGTCTCAAAGAAGCAAAAGGTCTGGTATGGAAAAACTCAAGAGAATGTCGAGAAGGTGCTGGATGCCATAACTGAGGCTGTTGCGGAGCTTTCCAAGGTTCCTGAGGGGGCTCTTGGAGTGGATCATAAATCGGTGATGGAGGCCCTGCAGGTGCACTTGCTTTCTCTTCCGTAGTCCTGAATTCTCAAACCCTAAATTCTCTATCAAGAAGTGCTGTCCGAGAATGTGCATTGTGTTAGGCTTTGCTCCATATTGTCAAATGTTAGCAGCTCTTCAAAGAGGTGTAATAGTGAGTGATACTCCTGAAGGATCCAGAAGTTCAAATTGGACTCCAGGTTTCTAGCAGTTTTGGCTAGGTTATTTGGACATTTCTTCAGTTCAAATTTATTTATTGTCGACCAACACATGACTGTAATTTTTTTCCCTGATTTTAGTGATACAGACTTTTGTAGGGGCAGAGGCCTTACAGAATTTGGTGATCATTGGCTTAGACTGCCAGTTTGTGACGTATATATGTGCGACTTTTGCATTCTGACAAGTGCAACTTAGTGATAAGACTTTGTAATTCATGGYAGGTAGTCCCTGTACTGTATGCATGCGTATTGGACAGAAGAGACTAGTAGTATGCTGCCATACAAGTATCTGAAAAATGTATCTTAGATGCTAGTGTATCTGTGTATCATGCTTCAGCCATTCAACGGTAAGCGAAGAATCGAGAGTGGATAGGCTTTTCTTTGCACATGGTTTGCAATCGATTTCATTTTCTCCTCTTCATTTTCCTGCAGGGATGTGGAGGAAAATTGCAGATCTGCCATGCTGCAGCTCCCATGAAGGACACGAACCTTGCCATGACCAAGTGTGGGAAATTGATCGACAAGTGCTTGAATCCTGACCTCGCGAAATCGTATCGTGATGTGGAGTTCGACAATCGACTTATTAATCAGCTTGTGGCCTTGCATTTTTACCGACAAGGCTTGTTCAGCCTGGGGGATTGCTTTGTAACCGAGTCACAGGAAGGAGACCCTGCCATTATGAAGGCCCCTTTTTTTGAGATGTATCAGATATTAGAGCAAATGCATGCGGCGAATTTAGGTCCAGCTCTGACTTGGGCACAGGAGCACCGCGTGGCTTTGGAAAACAAAAAGTCGTCTTTGGAATTCAAACTGCAGAGGCTCCAGTTTGTACAGTTTTTGGAAAGGGGAGACAGAGCCTCAGCACTGGAGTATGCGAGAAGCTCCTTTAGGCAGTTTGCGGACTCTCACATGCCTGAAATTCAGAGGTTGATGGGGGGATTGTTGTGGGCCGGGAGGCTGCACATGTCACCGTACTCGGATATCCTGGCTGCAACACATTGGGATGCTATAGCGCTTGAGTTTACAAGGGAGTGTTGCGCAATGCTTGGGCAATCCTATGAGAGTCCTCTGTTGGTCACTATCTCGGCAGGTTCCCAGGTCAGATTTGCTTCTTTACTGAGATCAGGTCCGAATTTTGTTTCTCATGCTTTTTTCGTAGGGAGCCCATTCCTGTGGCTTTCATCTGTTTGAGGGTTTAATGTGGAACTTGTCCCCAAATTTTGAGAGGAATGCAGACCACTATAATATGTATTATTTGGATTGTATATGATTAAGTTATGAATCGTTTAGTTTAAAATAGTAGGGGCCCAACTGGAATATCCTTGAACCATTGCGCCTGAGATGTATCTCATGGAMGCATCTTTGATCGCGATAGAATCTGGAAGTATCTGCTTTCTAACAAGTCACTTGTTGGATGAGATGTGCATTATCCTAAATTGGAACMCAGAAAAGGAACCCTACCCTACCTAAAGGATCAAGAGACCTAAATTGGGCGTCATGTTTTTGCACTTTTGAGTTGGGAGTTTCGTTTCTTTAGTTCACTCATATTTCGACCTTGCAATATTCTTCACTACTGATTCTGCTGATACAAAGTTTGTCGGCATCTGAGTTACGTTTTTCACAATATGACCACATCAATTTGGTCAGTTTGAAACCGTGGAATCTCGGTCCTTGAGGGGTTTAATTGCATTTTGACCAACTCTATTGAGGCCTTTCCTCCTCTGTGTTGTAGTTGTTAGGTCTGGCCACGTATTTCTAACCAACTCCTTGTTCTCTTCGTGTTGCAGGCCCTCCCAACGCTATTGAAACTGGCAACGGTGATGGCAACCAAGAAACACGAGTGGCAGTCCATGCGGCAACTGCCTGTGGAAATAGAGCTGGACAAGGGTTTCCAGTTTCACTCKATCTTCGCATGCCCTGTTTCCAGAGACCAAAGCACTGCGGAGAATCCTCCCATGCTTCTTCCTTGCGGCCACGTCCTTTGCAAACAGTCCATCCAGAAGCTGGCCAAGGGCCACAACCGGTTGTTCAAATGCCCCTACTGTCCCTCTGAGACTACCATCTCCCTGTGCAGGCAACTCCACTTCTAGACTCCCTCCCCATTCTTGAATGATGGTGTTCATTTTGATTGTTCATACAAAATAAGAACTCTGTAACTAGGCAAATAGAATGTAACTCCTCATTGGAAGAAACACCAGGATTTCCATTGCGCTGATTAGATGCAATTGATCAGTTGGTGATGTTATCATTCAACGACCTCAAGTTGCTGGGAAGAGGCGCGGCCCATGTTTCACTGAATGATGTGGTTTAGGAGGCTAGTGTAGAGATCTTATGATTTTTTTTTTCCATTGCTGTCCATTTGTACAAGTGGTCAATTCTCACTAATGATCCGAAGCTGAGGCACACTCCTCTCTAGGTACAAATTCCTTTCAGCCTAGTGGAGCTTGAAATGCAGCTGTGTAAGCCAATGTGTCAAACTAGTCCTAGATTGGACCATGTTACAAAGGTTACGATTGCATTTGACCCTCTGTAAATCAATAAACCTTTGTAAGGCAATGTGTTAGACCGGTCTGAAGGCCTATTGGGTTAGAGAGGATGTATTGTATGATGGTTTTTGATCCCTAATCTCTTAAAATGAACAATCAATGGAACGTATGGAAGCATTAAAGTTGCAACCACCAATGTGTAGTAGACAAAGTTAAATAAAAGTTTTATAATACCATAAGTGAAGTGCAAGATTGGCACATCCTTGCCATGTGTGTATATATATTTTATTTTATTTTATTTTATTTTTTCATAACATAAGTTTTGGCCAACGATAAAATTAAGTAAATTTTTTTTTCAAGATTCTTTTTTCCATCAGTTTTTTGATACATGATTTCCATGAAAAAAGATGGCATCTATTAATTAAACTAATTTTTGCCAAACTTGCCTAAAAAGTTTGAAAGAAGAAAGTTGACAAAATCTAGTATTTTTTTGACATGTTGTGGATTACTTTTGTCCCCTATTGAAAGTTAACTTTTTGGATGCATATTGTATGAAAAGAAGTATTGAGCATGAAAAAATAAACCCAATATATAATATAGATCTAACACTAACCTTGATTGTGAGTTTGTCTTTTGAGTATATAGTCGTTATTAATTAGTTCATTCTCTAATTGCTTTTGTAAATTGAAATTTATGATCCCCAGCTCCCACTATTTATATTTTTTAAAAGCTTCTGTGGTGGCAATCAATATGGAATATTGCCACCACAAGCATTTAAGAGTTGTATTTCGTATTTGTATTTTGTATCATATTCAATACAATATTTTGGTACAATATTCCATATTTGTATTCTTTATCATGTTCAATAGAATATTCAATATTTGTACTCTGCACCATATTCATATCAACACCATTAATGGCCATTGAAGGGGAGGGAATTTATTTTGAAACCAAATCAACAACTCCGCTTTTTTCCACAGAGAGGGGAGGGAGGGGGGGAGGGGGGGTAATTGCAAAAAAAAAGAATGTTTCCATCATCCCAAGAGATAGAAATAGTAGTGAAGCTGGTTGTTACAGCCACTTCATGGTGCATAGTGTAAAACTATGCACCATGGAAAAAAAATTTAATTTAAAATTTTTCAGTTTTTAATTCAACCCCTCTCCCTTTTCAAAAATTTTAATTTTAATTTTTTTTTTGGGAGCGGGGGTTGAATTAAAAAAAAATTCCACTCCCTTATAGCTAAATAAAATACCTTGTTTCACTTAGAAGTTCCATCATACGTCAAAGGAGGGACACAAAGATCATCCACCTTTGGTACACATAGTAAAGACCGCTTTATACAAGGAAGATAGAAAGCATTTTTGTCTAAGGAAGCACATCATAATTGGGCACAACTTACTGATGGATTTCACACAAATCTCCCACAACAGAAGTCCACACAAGTATGGTCATTTGATTAGAAATGATACATGGGTTTTCATGAGTGAAAGTTTTCTAAATTGCTCTAGGTGGGCACCCCCCAAAGTCCCAAACCACCACTTTTTGCTACTATACATAGTTACTATTATTACATTGGTCAACATTTCATATTTTTGTTGGCATGTGAAAGGAGGTTCAAATGCACCAAAGACCACAACATTTGAATATTATTTGCAAAAATTATAAAGATGTTCTAAAATCGTTTTTTCCACGGATTGAGGTACATATCGATATTGGATTTGTACACAAAGTGGCGATGGTGGTTCTAGACAAGGGGGGGTGCCCACCTTACATCAACCCATAAWCAACACCAWGGAYKTTTGGYGTCCGATGAATGACAAGRAATTCTCCTATRTAGGACAAAAGTGCAACTATTCATCCTCAGAATTAGAAGTGGAAAGGGGAGATCTTCTATAGGAGCTTGACTTCCAATGAATGCTTTTGGATTTTTTCAAACCAATGATTCTCAGAATATGAAAATGGACGATTTCCATGGTCACCAATCCGTCCTTTAAGGTTTAATTGTTTGCTTAAAACACCAAATGACATGTGGAGAAAAGTCAAAATTATCAATAATTTAGTCGTAAGTTTTGTCTTTTCTTCTTCCACTTCCAGTCCAACACCAGTACAGTACTCTTGTGAGTGGGTTCCCACTTCCCAACACATGGATACCACAGACAAAATGCAAATTATTGACATCCACAACGTGTCCTTGACTCTCAACAACGAAATGGGGAGCTCGTACTGTTAGTAGTACTGTACTGTACATGACTTTCCTCAGGCCCCTCGGGATCAATGATTGATGTCCACCAAGAATTTGGATAACTGCAAATGAATTATAACATAGAATGTCACGGACAATTGTCTCTTTTTTTTCCTTGGGATTCTATGCGTACTTCTCTAATCTCTACATAGAGATTTGAGCTCTATGATAAGTTCCTGTACTTCCCCCATGCCAGCAAAGACGATTTTGGTGTCAAAATTATTCCGACTTTCGGCTTGCAAATTGCAAATGGTGGCGGGTACTGTAGCACAGTCATGGTTGAAAAAGGTAACTGCACCTAAATCGTCCAAATAAGTATTCCGTATTTATTTATTTGAGCATGGTACCATYATTGAACTGTCTAAATGATTGTTGGGTCTTGTTGTTGGGAGTCAAAACGGGATTCTAGATTTCTCTTTGCAATGCATTATTGGACAACGTATGTATGGATAAACTACTACGTAGTATTTTTTGGAGTGCTAAAAATAGGTGTACCCACAATCAAACCCTAGCAACTCTCATGTCTCATGTTCAAAGCACTTGCATTGTATTGTAGGCAAGAATCTAGATGAGATGGGACAATTAGGGTTTTTCATTTAGGTCACAATTAGGTTTGCAGTTAGTTTACCTTCCGCAACTGGAAGCTTGTTGTCATCATGTGAAGAGGTATGTGACAAGAGTGACCACAGTGGACACGCAGAAGAGGTAGCTGGGTTCAAACCCTATTCCGGTGCCTGTTTGTGGTGGTGAATACCAAGGAGACAACACTGGAGTGGTTGCAGGTGGGGGCGCTCCAATTATGATGGTAAGATTTGTATCCACAATTCTGCAGAGAAATTTCAAAAAGAATAGGGTTTCAGCTCCAATGATGAAGATCAAATACCCAACACATGTGTAAAATGAAATTGACAGAAAGGTGAAACTCAAATAAAGGATGGACTCCACAACAAGCCATATATACCAGCCTTCACAACAGGAAATCATAAAATGACAGAAAAGAGACTTACACATTTGATCCCGTAAATAAACAGGTGCCTTGAGCTGTTCCCACCAAAACAAACATGGTCAGTCAGTACTACAATTTCAGAACCACTTTTTAACAGATCAGTTACACAAATTTGAGTACATTTGTAACAACTGTCTTATATATCAACGCCTCAAATATGGCCTCTCCAAGTTGAAAGATTTCCTTGTTTGACTATTATAATCTTTTCAACGGTACAGTCAAAGGACATGTGCATTTCCCTCTCGTTCTAAACTAGTCTCCACTACCAATCGGTACAATCAAATTGTGTGAGATCTCTTTTTAGACGATAGTTTGATTGCAATGAATCAAGAAGGGTCTGGATTTTAGTAAACATGAGCTGGGTGCTCAGGGGTTAACAAGTATTAACAGGTGTTGGACAACTATAAACAAGAAGTAGCAAGCAACAAGTGTTGACAAGTATTAACACATGTTGTCCTCGTGCATCCAAAAAGAAACAACTCCAGATTTCGATCATGATAAAATCGTAGCAACTGAACTGGGTCTTTGAGATAGCGAACTGAGGACAAGGCAAAATTTCAATCCAAAACCAAGATTGCACAATCGGAAACTTGAGATTAGCAGGGTAGGAGTAGCAGGATTGGACTCACTTGGATCCACGTTGCTAATCGTGGCGCTGCCTTGAAAGTCACAAGCAGTGAGGGATGCATTGCTTTGCCGGAAATACTCGTTGAAAGCATAGCTCGAATGGTGGAACGTGGTGTCAGGACTAAAGCAGGCGCCACCTTCAGCAATGGGGCCGCAATTCACCTGCCCTTGGCCTTGCAGAGGCCCACAAACCCAATCCAATGCGTTTTGGAGGTCGACGTCGGAGACGTTGGACCTGGCAATGCACCACACTGTCGTGGTGGTCGTAAGAAGGCGTTCTCGAGGCCTGACATTTCCGTACACCTGCTCTTTCATGAGAACATTGGAAGGTTGCAAGGCTGTGGCTGTGGCTGTGGCTGTGGCTGAGCTTTCTCCCAGAGCGACTCCTGAAACACATAAACACACACACGTTGAAGGAGCTCAATCGAAAACTACGGCTTGCAGTGGATCCAAATATGGAAGCCTAAAAACCCTACTTCCGAAAACCCTAAACCCTAATATCCTGAACCCTAAATCGAAAGAGCAATTGGGAAATAAACAATCGATTAGCAGAATTCTAGAACACAATCCAACTGTTGACAGATGTAGAGCATGATTCTTCGTCTTATTGATATAAGTTGCTTTGTTACATTCCATTCCAAAACGTTGCAGAGACGATTAATTTCTACTCTTAGAGATATATCTCTATCCTGTCACTTTTGTTGCTACATGGCGCAATGAGGTTGGAAAGAGGAAGGGTGCCTTAGAGGCAAAATCTCATCGTTCCCTTCCTGGAGAGAGCCATAGATCTTGAGGATTTGACGGTCTTGATCTAGTTTGGAGGAAAGGGTTGCGTCCGGAATTGACTTGCTGCTCTCTCAGACAAGGACATTTTATGTTACTTAAGGTAGGGGCTACATGATTGAAACTCCACCCGCAACTACAACCCCCAAATGAAACTGGTGGCAAATTAAGAGGAAACCCTTACCTAGTAGTACGAGTAGGGACCCCAAAATAGCAACAACAGCCACACGCTGGTTTACAAAGAGTGTCTTCATCGTCGCCTCCACACACCCCTTCACAAAAACTCGCCCCTTGGAAGCCCAACTCAAACTAGCCTCCGGTGTATGTGAAGATCCTCCCAAGCTCCCTTCAATTCACCTCCGCCTGTACCACCTACAAACACAATTTTCATTACATTCGCAGTCTTATGGATCTTGTTAAAAATGGAGGCTTTTCCTTTGATAAGTAGGACGCACAAGACCCAAATATTAATAGTAGCATTTGTGATATTACAGAGGGAGTTATGATTTTAGTAGTATGATAGAAAACCTATAACTTTTTAAAGTTTGTATTAATGATGACAATATTAACTCCTAAATGCCCAAGGCCTTTTTAGAATTTTCTAAATTTAAAAAAAGTCAAAACTTTGATGAGTTTTTTAAATTTATGGAAATTCAAAATAGAATTGATGTAAATCATATAGGAAAAGAAAACACAACAATATCACTTAAAAATCGGATTAAAAGATTATCAAATTGAACTCTATTATCCTTTTTTTATATGGTAAATTTAAAATTGAGGATATAAAAAAAAAACTGAGGTTAAAGTACATTTCATATATAACATCAAGTTACAATTTTTCAAATCTACTCTACAACTTTTTTAAATGAATTTCTAATATGATTTTTTCCCCAAGTTTTGGTGCATTTGAGGCTCATTTTCAAAAGCCCTTTACAACAAAAATTCAAAAAATTTGCAAAGGAAAAACTTGCACAAAATCTTGAATAAAAAATTCATAATTCCTAATTCTCAAAATTCGATTTTTGATGCTAAAAAAATATTTAAAAAGATACTCATCTAAAAAATACTAAAATTTATAATTTGGTAAGATTTAATTTAACTTCAAAGTTTTGTCAAAGTATGGTGCCTTGGGCATATAGCAATCCATCACACTAAGAATTCACAGGTACCCATTTTGTCATGGCTTCAAAGGTACCCCATGATGAAAAAACGGACTTTATAAATGTCAATACAAAAACCTCGAAGGTCCCTCCAAAAATTGACCAAACCAATTCTAACCTAAAGGTTGTCATTCTTGTCAATAGAATAAATTTTATAATTGATATGATTTTCTTCAAAATTTGAAGATAAAAAATTTCCAATTCTTTTTCTTTTAACATTATATGAAATAGAAAATTAAAAATATTTTTCTTTCAATATTTAAAAAATTGAAAATGTGATCAATTATTTGTAGGCTACATTGAGCATGTTATCAATAGATATCTAAGTTTGAAAGATTATATCGGACATCACCAACTTAGTTTGAAGACTTATATCTTCTAAAAGACAAAAAGTGCCATTATCTTCAACTATTTTCTTAACCCCGAAAAGATCATTGTCCCCTTGGAGGACAAAATGGATTTCGGGCAGGTTCCTATGACCTTAATTTTTAATGAAAATTTCTCATAAGATTGAAAAACTTAACAAACTTCCTGGAAATATAATTTTTGTTTCAATCGGTGCTCAAGAGCAAAAGTAATGCCCTCTTAAACATAATTTTTACATCACCGGGCAGAAAAAAATCTACAAAATATTGAAAATAAGTTAAATTTTTTTTCTCATAAATCATATTTTTGTCTACATTTGAAGCTTTGATTCATTCCATTTAGATTAGTGATGCAAAAGTTATGAACAATCTTGTTTTGGGGGCAATTTTAGCATTTTTTTGAAAAAATAAATTGAAGGATTCATTTTTTAATGCATTTTTTACAATTTTTAAAAACAAATTGTTTAACAAGGTTAAGTTTTCTTGCTAGAACAATCTCACCAATGGGATTATTGTGTTTCAATCCCATTTTAGAACTATTTACGATTTAATTTTTCTTTCAATCTTGGACCTACTTCTACTTAATAATTTTTTAAGGAATGAAAATCAAGTGTTTTTGTTTTGAAATTATATTCCCAGACTTTCAACTCAATTCTTTAACACAAATTTTTTTAATTCAAGGTCCTTAGTACAAAAATTTCCCACAAATGGCAGTCAAAGCCATCTGGAATTACAAGTCAGTGTTTAAAAAAAACTTTTGTTTTTAACTTTGAATGCTAATATATTCCAATCTGTAGGGTCAAAATTCATGAAGGTTTTACCACATGGGTTTCAAACAAGTAAAGTACAAGATCCTATAATTAGAACATAAAAGAAAGTTTTATTTTTCACAATGAACCCAACAAAAATGGCAATTTTGAGTGCTTTTTGATAGAAAAATGGCCGTGGTCCTTTTGGGGTTAAACATCTAAATCTGAGTTTTTTCTTATGGTTAAATCTTTGAAGTAGGATATAAAAGAATTTTACTCTCAAAGTGTTCACTTTCAAAGGAGAATCACGTAACTACAACATGTTTTTTAGTCCCAATATCCCAAAGATTGAATGACTAAAATAATTTGATGAGATTATTAATAAACTTGAGAGAAATGGAACCCAAGTGGTTTGTAATTTTTAATGCCTAAAGTAATATTTTACAAATCTTCAAAGTTTGAAAACATAGGATAACTTGTACAAAACACTAATGTCACCTTAAATTGACACCCTTGAAGTACAAAAAGTTTCAAATTTTATTGGTTGCTTCAAAAAACTCCTCGGCTTTTCTTGGTTGCTTTTGAAAAGTTGTGGTTTTGAGTTACAAAAGTGTTCATTCAATACCATTTTTATGTATTAGAGAATAAAAAATGTTGCAATTAGGTGTTTCTACAACTTATTGCAATTTCTCTTAGATAACTCAAAATGTGTAGCAAGACCTTATGATTTTATCAAGTATATATGTCATAACTTGTTCTCACTCTATTCATCTAATATTTACAGTGTTCACTTGTGGTTATCATTTCCATTCATTAGATTAAATTACAAAAATTGGATGAAAGCACGAAACACCTATACTATGTGTAATAATCAAAACACTATGAGTTTTTGGAAATAAAACATTTAAAAATAGAATATGCGGAATCACGAGAATACTACAAAAAACATATTCTCTAGAATTGAGGCTATCTAAAAATTATCCCAAAAGTTATATACCGCAAATTAAAGTCAATGGGATTTTTGAGGATGATTGCTTCTTTTTGTTCAAATTGTTCAAAAATAGAAAATTGCGATAATTTACAGAAATTGAGTGATAAATATTTAAAAAATCAGAAATTACAAAAAATAAAGATTGACTTTGGCAATAGACCTTTGAACTCCGACACAAATTTCAAGTATCATGAAAAAACTTCCTAAAATCTATGATCAATTTGTCTTG